>DWDT01003817.1:0-11874 GCA_018245595.1 Microceris scylla | reverse complement strand
CGTATAAATATAAGTTCGAAAAATATATTTTTGGTGCGATAAGTAAAATCTATATATATATAAAAATGAATGTTTGTCTGTATGAACTCAAAAACTACTCTACCGATTATTATGAAAATTGGTATATACTATATGTATTTGTATGTCGGCGTAGCAACGCGCGCCAGGTACAGCTAGTTGATATAATAAATACAGTCAATACTACAAAAGCAATTGTAAATTGATTATAGGAAGTAAAATATTGTATATGTTGTAGTTCAAAATTCAATTAATTGAACCTATGGATACTTACGCGCTATCGAGTTTATACTTAATACACCTCCATGAGGACTGTCGCTGTTATAAGTACAGTACAAGTTATGTTCTCTACAGTTCAAGGAAAAATCAACAAATCCAATGTATTTGTTACTTTACGAGTATATCTCCAGGTTTAAGGTTATGTGTATCTGTAGTAGTCTGGTAGTTTTTACAGGTTCAGTGCTAAAGTCCAAAACATATGTTTTGGACTTTAGCGCTTCATCACCTATTTATATTGTTGTCTATATTAACAGAATACATTGCAGTATTTATTGATGTGATTACGATATTAAAAGTCGTTATACAAGTGGACTTACTTGGAGCACATATATAAACATTTTTCTAGCTTACTCGTTCAATAAATCTAACTTTTGTATAATGTTGATGACAATGTTGAGGACAATATATTACATTAAATAATAAAAAAACACTTTAATACTTATCCGAATGTTAGAAACAATGCAGTGTGAGATCGTAGAATGTGAAGAGAAATATGTAGTACAAAATGCCTTGCGCTGTATATTTCGCCGGAGGCTACACGGCGTGAAGAGTGTTACATTAGGCTGACTGATGTGTACTTAAATTTAACTAAGAACACTATTACTATTATTACAGTTATTATTGTACGTTTACATTACGTAAAATGACTTTACTTAACCTGAGCAAATTTTTGTCACGCAATAATTGTCTATCAGGCAAATATATTTAAACCATATATTATGTTTGATGTTTCTGGAATATCGTAGGATATTGTAAAATTAAACTACTAAGAATCTAGTGTCGGAATAATGGATTCTCTTGACACTAACACGGACGCTCGAAGATTGCGCATTAGACTACTAACGAAGGCACAGATCATATAAACTTGTTTGTATCATATGTGGATGCGTCTATTCCGATCAATTTTTCATCAATACGCTTATGCCGTAGCATAAAAGAACTGAAGCAGAATTTACTAGTAGGAAAAGGGCTGATGTGCCTAATATACTCGTATATGTCACGGAAGTTAGTGTTTTTATAAATTGAAATGTCTAATAAGTAATATAATTAATTCAAAACTTTAACTGTTCATCTTAGAAACTTGGATAAATGTCAATATATACAAGTGTCAATGAAGCCACTTAGTCAGTTCATCATTTCGGTAACTCGAGAAGCGTAGTTATTATCTCAGTTCTACAGACGGGAAGCTTTATTTACGCCGTCGTGAACTTCGTAGTGTGCTTGAATATTTAAGCAATTCACAAGGTCAGATGTCAAAAAGTCTGAAACATGATTATGTATTTTTTCTGCCCTTTAAGAAACTTTTAATAAGCCGCTTTCACAACTGTTAACCTTAATATTAAAATTGAGTCTGAAAAGTTTTTAAATAGTGCTTGCCTTTATTAAGTTTCATGTTATGTTATTTACAATTCAATTGTTTCATAACAAGAGGATGCTCGAGTCTCCCCACATAACTATTAAAATGGAAAAATAGACAGATTTATGTACAAATAGATTGAAATCTGTGTTCTCGAACCGGTCTATTTAAAAATGCTGTATAGTTAGTTTAGTTGTTTGGGAATCTGCCGCCTATTTTCGGACCTGGGGTAAGAATTAATAAAATTTATCTCTCCCTAACTTTACAATGTCATCAGTGCCCAAGATTACCATTCAGTCATTATAACAGCGAAGGAAAAAACCATATGAAATCTGCAAAGCGTGTGAAGTCTACGAAATCGCACTTGGCCAGCGTGGTAAACAATGGCCTTGACCTTCTCATTCTTAGAGGGGACCTGTATACCAATTGGAATGACAAAAGGGTCGAGAAAAAAAGACTTATAATACTAAGTCGTTAATTTTCCGACAAATATTAGAATTCCTGACGATTAACCGGTTAGTCTCCTGGGCTTTCAAACCCCGAGTTGTTATCTTCGCCTTACAGACGGGAGGTTATTGCGCTGGAAGTAATTGGATGTTTATGTCGTTATTATTGTTAAATGGAGATCAAAGAGTTATACAAACGATATTTAAACGTCGCTGCCGTACAATTACGCAATAATTGAATTTATTACCGTGATTTATTTTTAAACCGCTTTCTAGGAACCGCTTTCTTTGAACAAAATACCTACGCAGTTATTTATTCTTTAAGAAATTTTATTTTAATGTTTTGTTACTTTATACATTTTTTTTATTAAATATCATGATGTAATTTATTTTCTTGACCGTGTTTTCTAAATATGATTATTATTATCATTATGAAGGTATTTTGTACAGAGATATACTTTCGCGAGATGAAAATTACTGAGATATGTTTTCTCTTATAACACCTATGAAAAATTGCCATTAACTGTCACTCATTCAAGGGTCTCCCGCGCGTTTTCCGTGTCCCGAAACTGTCAAGTTGTAAATAACGCTTGCAAATAAATAACATATTATAATAATGAAGTCCAAGTTGATGATGATACTTAGGTAGATGTTTAAATATAAATCATAATACTTCATATAGAAATGGGCATTAAGAACGTCTTAAGTATTAATTACCAGTTTATGCTCTGTGTATTATAAGTAAAAAAAAATATCTCTCGATTGTTTCAATATTATTTTTAAGAAAAAAGACACTGTCCACTCTGTCTAATCCAGGCAAGTTAGGGTGAGTTTTAAGAATTTCAAGACAACGCCCCAATTTCTGAGTCTACGTCGTTGTAGAATCACAACTGAATAAGTATTTAATGTGCTATTTAAAAGGACGAATAAACTTATTATTATAGTAGAAAACGATAATATTATACGATAATTATAATAATAATTTTATACTATAATAATAATATTTTTTGTTATAATAATAATTATCGAACAGTATGTACTCCTATATTGATTTTGTATAGTATGTTTCGCCTACTCTGAAACATATATGTATTATCTGAGCTTGTTCGAAACGACACTAACATTACCAGAAAAAGGACAATTATTTATGTAGCCATTGGTCATATCAGCATTACAGAATATACACGAAAATATTGCTTTTGTATGTATAACTACACTATTGTATAACTCTTCTATGTCATTCGTCATTGCTGACGGTCGAGTCTCTGAAAGCTTTTCGTAGCAGTGTGTCAGTTCTTTCCACTTTGCTCAGTTTTCCACTTCTCTCAGAGAATTCGTTACCTTTAAGAGCAGTTACTTGGTCACAACTACAGCTCGGTGGACTGCTACGGTGTCTAATACCTTTATATTTAATTTCCTTTAAATAGAAAGAGTAACAATGAGTGTTTCGTTTTCTCTAAACAAATTAAATACTACGACAAGTACATATATGGATGCTCATTTTCACTAACATAAATCATAAACAATTTTATTATGAACATTTCGAAACTAATAATTCGAGAGAACTAAATGATCTACCATTCATTTAATTTCTTTCTAAACCCCATGTAACCAGACAACTGCAATGTCTCTTATTTGTTTCTTTCGTGATATGAGCCATTTTTACCGGTCAGATTAGGTCACAGTCTTTCTTTTCAGCCTACAGTACCTATACAATGACATCGATTTATAGAATACATTAAAATCGATTTTGGTTTTTTCTTCATTTGTTCACTTGATGTTTGAATAAGGAACGTGTAAAAGTACTGCTCTGATTTATATAAAATTTTTAAAACCCCATAGTGCTGTGAAATGCGATTAACGTGTTACGGGATTAATGTATGCGATTCGTTAAAAGTTTATAGGTTAATATTGCAACGCGAGCGGAAGCTTATACACTTATGTATTATTACTGCGGGTATTATCTTCAAGCACTGATAGCTCGGTGGATTAGGTTTCAGCTTCTCACTTCGGGAGTCCGGGTCGCTGTTGGAATCCTTAGCACGTACGTACTTCTCTCTCAGTTATAAGTTTATATGACAAAATATTTCTAGATATAACATTATTAGGACTCTTGAAAGTTTTAGTGCATTGCATTATATTCTCTCAGGTGTATGAGGGTCTACTTGGTTGGACCAGCATGGTTAAGTACTGTTTAAAACTTGGTCACTGAAAGGACACCCGTAACCAACATTATAACGAGGAAAGGTTGGAAGGTCGCAAGGAGTAGCTCCTGTGTCTAGCCTCGAATAATAATGAAATCATAATCGAATAATAAAAAAAGGATACATAACCACGCCGTACCAAGATTAAAATATGACAACCATTATGTCAAGTGATTCAGCGAATAATCAACTCTGAAGTAAAACAAGGCCTTATTAATGCACGGAGCATAAGACCGGGAGATCGAAGCAACTTGGATAAAGCATCCTAGTCAACGTATCGTTAATACAAATATATAAGTAGTAGATGCCTGTTCTTAATTACTAAATAAAACCGCATATCACAATGTAAGTTTCAACTGCTGTTCCTATTTATAAATTAATTAATCTAACTTCGGAGGTATTCATGTAATTAATTTAATAACAATGCCTCAACTATTCGTTAACTGTGTTGAACTATCTGCCGCCCCGATATGTGCTCTTAGAGAACTTTCTAATATAAATTATATATTTCTTTCTTGTTTCGTTATTGGGAGAAAATATTTAATGGTAAATATAACGGAAATTTATGTCACATTATGTTAACATGGTAATTTTGGAACCACAATAATTAAAGTAACAACGGTATCCGATTGCATAGTAAAACGACGTTTAGAATAAAATTAAATATATGGTGTATACGATTATTCAACTGCATTTAGTAGGTTAATTGGGACTCAAAACCTGTAAGATATAATAGTTTTCACGCTAGTATAAAGGTGTACTGTTTCTTTGATTGGTATTATTTCATTGAATTGCTTCATAATCTGATCGTTTCAAGACTTCTGCTCAGCTTTGGAAGTATGATACGATAATCGTATATATTTTTTGTTTTTATTTGAATGGCTACATTTTGTAATCGTTTTAAGATACAATCATTTACAATACTCGCATCATATTATGGTATTGTAATGTCTAATTTTATTTAAATACTTTAAAACTTTACATTCTTAAACCAAACACGTGATTTAAAGGACCAAAACATACAAGAGTGTCGTCATAGCTATATGATGAAACCGCCTTTAAATTTTGGTATGTCCTGTTGAAAATTCTAAATTAAAAAAAAAAACTCTAAATTAAAATTAGTATGCTATGTTGAAAAGTCTAAATATTTTTTTTTCTTCCTTCGTTTTCAATGATAAATAACTTTCCGTTTGAATATCTTCATGGAAAATTTTTATCTTCAATTTTTTGTCCGTGACGTTCTGGGACTTTATGCGATGATGATACAAAACTAATTTATGCAGAAACGGTTACTTGAGTGAAATACTGGCTAGTTAATTTACATTAAAAAAGGAAAACTCCCAGTGCGATAATTACTAAAAAAAGTGGAAGGAAGCGTAATTGCTGCACCATTGTAGGTATCTACTATGGGTTTACACATTTTATTGTAAATAGAAAATGACGTCTGGGTGGGTGGCATTGTTGCAAATACTTTACAATATTCAATTGAGGATTTGTGGATAAAAATATCATCATCATCATCTGCATCATCATTGTCATCATCATCAGCCTATTCCCCTCCATTGTTGGAAATAGGCCTCTCCAATGGCACGCTACCAAGCTCGATCTTCAGCTCTGATAAAAATATCAAAAGGTACAATTCCTATTTAAGTTTAGGAAAAGATGAATTGCTTGGAAGATTTAGCTGTAAAACATAAAGGACTCAAAAATAATGAATTCCTTCGCCGATTTATTCGCGGATAGCCATATTAAGTGTGAATCGTTTTAAAATAATAATTTTTGTTCAATCTTCATAATAATTTTTGATAAAAAAGTAACAAAGACATTCGTGAAACTTCTCTGTGATAATTATTATTATAATACTGATACAATAATATTAATTATTATGTCCATCAGATAAATATATTTCACTTCCCTTCAATAGATTCTTATCGTATATTAATTATGTTTGTTTATTTATTATGTGACATTATGTTCTCTGGCAAACAATGAACGTTATTATAGTTAATTTATTGAATAACCCATAGCATATGTTAAAAAAATGTGCTTTACCAGCACATTTTTTTAACATATGCTATGCCCTTACAACTCGTTATCATTATTTTAATTTACTTCATCACACTTAATTAAATTAGTAGTTATTATCGTTATATCGTCACGTTGGAATCCTGATGAGATAGGCAGTGAGATTTTTCTTCTTAGTCACTGCACTCTTGTTAATCATCATAGTCATCATGGTTCGTGTTTCGCTTCAACAACTGCCGCCATTCCTCTCTGAGATGAGCACGCGAAAGCTTCTATATTTGTACCGTGTATAACATTGGGGTCTCCCGCGAGATCGGATGATAGCCATCTTATCTTTTATTATTAGCCTTTATATGGACTTGTTGAGACACGTGGCCAAAGAATGTACAAATTCTGCTTAGGCCAATTGAGAACAGACACTATTACTACGAACTCTTGTAGAATGGAGACATTTGCACAGAAATCATTCCACAATATTCGTAGAATCCTCTATCAGCACCACATTTCAAGTGCACCTATTTTCTTCCTTCCAATGTCTCCCAGTTTCCATGACTCGACCTCATAGATCATCATCATTTTATTTCTTTTGTCATGTCACTTCTTCTGAACATCTTCATCAGCAGACATAGAGCATCGAATGCCAAAAATCATAATCCTTACAGACTTGACCTGCTTCTTCTACATGCCAGCAGTTCGTGTTAGAATAACTCGCCGCTGGACTAAATATTAATGTGTATAACTACGCGCCAGCGATCGGCGAAAATAAAAGCAGTTAAATTCAACAAGAGATAATTGGGCGAGCCTGATATTTCAGCTTGATTAATAACATTATAAATCAGCCCGCAATCCCGGCATTAATGTGAAAATAAAAACGGTAATTTAGATTAAACAAGACGATTTCGGCTTTTGTAATATTAATAATGCATTTTTAAGGGCCCATAAAGAATCACGGCAATGTTTATACTTTATACATATTGGCGAGGGTCGGAATGCAAAGCGGCTCAAGCACTGTTCCTACAATATAAGCGTTGTTTCCTTTTGCCGTTTTTGTACTTTGTACACACGAATAATTATCAAACACTGCAACGCTTACTTACGGTTTTAATGAAACCATAATACATTATGAGTCATTTTCATTGGTTGATAGGGCTCCTGATTAGGTGAGGAAAATTTTTGTAACCTATGGCATAGCGCCTACAGGTGTCGACCCGATGTCATTAGACTATAGGTTCAGTAGGGTCAGGTAAGTTATTGTCGCATGTTAAGTCATTTCTTTAAGCGGACAACACTGGACAAATGTACTTACCATCAACAATTATTTATTTCATTAGCATTGTTTAATTAGGTATTATATCAGTCGCCACCCAGCGCGTGGCCTGCGGTAAGTTTCTGTATGCTCTTTTATTTTTTCACATTCACCGTGACTTGACTGGCCCGTTGGTACTCGCACAGACGTTACTGTATCTTATTGTTCCGCCGGAAGTCGTGGGTTCGATTCCCATCCAGAATAAATATTTGTGTGACGAGCACAACTATTTATGTGTGTGGGTGTAAAATATAAGTATACACATATTGATATGTACATGTTTATGAAGGTTATCAGCCGTTCGGTTTCCATAACAAAACCTCTATTAATGCTTACCTCCGGATCAGATGACCGTGTGTGGAGATGTCCCGAGATAATATAATTATTATTAGCACTGTTAATAGTGTGGAGGTATGTTACAGCGATAAGCGAGATGCTCAGGCTATATTGATCGTGTTAAATTTAAACTGTTTCAGGCGCTAGTCTAAAACGCGTTCCGATGGATATAACAAATCACTCAAGAATTATTGTTCGTTTAATATGTAGTTTTATTTAGATCTTTCAACGATCTATTGACAAGGAAATATCGTTAAACAAGAAATGTTAGTTTTACGGACAAAAATCATCGTTCGATTAAACTGCTACGACTTCGTCCAAGTGGAGTTTTTTATTTAGAAATCAATTAAGAAAACATAAAAGTGTTTTTAATACAAAGAACCTTTTTCTAAAGTACTTCTGTGTATACGATATTTTTAGTTTTAAATTTTGCCGTTGTCGCAATATTTTTTATTGCTGCTCCTCTCCTATTCATCTTAGCGTAATGTTATATAGTCTATAGCCTTCCTCCATAAATGAGCTATCTAACACTGAAAGAATTTTTCAAATGCATTGAATAACTTAAGTGAAATAATATAGGACACTGTATAAACTATATATATTATATTGTTACTATGTAATGTCAAATATAGAAAACAAAAAAATCGCTAACGTCAAAGTAAAAGTTAACACCTCTCGGCCGTGTTCTATTCATTCGAAATCTGACTCGCTCTTGGTTATAACAGAACATGTATTAAAATAGTTTTATATGACTAACGAGCAAAAATCATTCACACTACAACCTAATGCGGTTCACAACACCTACCAGCAATATTAATATTCAAATTCTGACTCAGAACACCACTGCGTAGTAGGTACATACGTGCAAGCGTAATGCTCTAACAATGAACCATTTTTGTCGCTGATATAAGATTCCCGACATGCATCAATTTCGTAATATTTCATCTAAATTTCCATATTGAATCCAATACTTTGATATTTCCTTCGGCTTTCCTTTCTTACCTGCGAAGTTGTTCAATGTAATGTATACATATGTAGATACGTACATATATGTGTACGAAGTCATATCTGGTGAAGCTCAGGTCTGTGTTGCGTTGTCATCAAAGGATCAAGTCGACGTATCTGTCTTTGTACGCGGTGTTTGCATATCCACAATAACGTTTACCAGTGAATAGAGTATTCGATACCGAGGCTGATAGGAAACGGAACTGCAGTCACCGTTATTAATATGTTTGGATCAGATTTCAATGGCTCGCCGACAGCGCATAGAAGATCTCTGAACTGATTAATACAGATCTTGAAACCGCACGTACGTACGGCCAGAATAATGATCCATTAGTACAGCTCCTCCAGCCTCTTGAGACATGTAAATTGATATAAGATTATGTAACAAATACCAGGTAAAGTGAAATATTAATATCAAAGCATTACTACAATTGGATATGGGTGTCTCTTGATACTAATTCTTAAATAATTCTGCGAAATCATTATAATGGACGTGACTAATCCATGGACCAACGGTCCAGTGTTTAGTAAACGTTACTTCTCAGTTGTGGTCGTGGGTTCGATGCCGACCCGGGACAAATATTTGCGCAAATATTTATTCACTGTCGGAGTTTAAAAATATCTATCTTAATCATCAGCCTATCTAAAACCATTGCTGGACATAGCCCTCCCCTGTGGGATTGTTGCACACAATCGCCTCGCTGGGCTTTCGGCTTGGAGACGAAACAAAATTAGTTTACCAGTCGTCTGTTTACACTAACGCAGGTTTTCTTTGAGCTTACTTTGGGAGCAAATGATGATGTGTGGAGAAATCCTTACGATATTTATTTACATGCCATATCGACAATAGCCTTTTTGTATAAATCAATTTAATTATATTAACAAACGGAAGCCTAATTAAAATAAAAGACTTTATCGTTATTAATTAATTGATTATTATAAACGTACAACTATATTGCATGCTTCAAGATAACATGAAATTTATATACTCGTATGTATTTAATTTTATCGTTCTGATGTAGAATATATGGACGACGAAAGAAATAAAAGAACGACGAAAGTCTTTGACTAGTTTGTAGCTGATGCCGCAACAAGTATTTGTATAAGAAAATGTATGTAGCTTTTGAGAACCGGAGGTTCCGTCCAAGAACTTTAGCGAAATGGATAATGTTAGTTCTTTTTATGGTGGTATTCTGCTTGGAAAGACGGCAATTAATGATTTAAATTCACGATACACGAAGCATGCAAAATTAGTCGTCTAAATGATAGCATTATATTCGAGAATAGGCGTCAGCCGTTTCTGAAAGAAGATTTTTATTTTAACTCTGCGATAATCTATTTTTTGTTATCAAATTTTAAAATAATTAATTGTGTAGTATTTATTATTAACGAAGATAATTTATAACGCATTATTTAATGCTTATGATAAAGTGCTTATTTAATTGTGATTTGTACTTTAATTCATGGTTAACAAAACTTTTACGCTCACACTGTAAGTGTTACACGAGGAATGATTAGCTTTATTATTGTTATTAGTTAGTAGACGACGTTTAATAGAAAAACTAATGCACCTGCGACGTACAATACATACAAAGTAAGAGCTCACCATATCGTTTGTGCATATATAGATAGCTTGACACCTTTATAATTAGTCGTATTTGAATCGCGTAATTATGATAGGTGGAGTTCGCATTCTTATACATAACAATTAAAGGTCGGAATGTGGCGAAACTAGAAAAT
This sequence comes from Microceris scylla, assembly GCA_018245595.1. Classification (NCBI taxonomy): domain Eukaryota; kingdom Metazoa; phylum Arthropoda; class Insecta; order Lepidoptera; family Hesperiidae; genus Microceris; species Microceris scylla. The sequence continues at coordinate 1,158 of DWDT01003817.1, read as the reverse complement.
GAAAACGAAACGCAATTTATCTGGTTCACTCGTAAACTGCGTCACTGCTGTGGAAACAGTGAGTTGTCTATCGTAAACTCGGCTCTCCGAAGATTGATCGTTTGACGAATCTCGTTAAAGTTCCCGAGGTGAGTAGTCTCGGAATTCCTGAATGTGAGTGAGCGTTTGTAACGTCACATTCGGCAAAACTAAATAAGTCTTCACTGTATATCCTTACCTTAATGTTATTTTAAGATTCTCTTTAAAAAAAAAATAATCGACCCATTATAATTCTACTGTTGGAATATGGGTCTCCACCCATATTGAGAGGGTTAAGGTCATAGTCTGCCACGCTGGCCAAGTAAGGGTTGGCAGACTTCACACACCTTAGAAATTTTTTTTTTTTTACAAATTCTAAGGTATACAAGTTTACTCACGATGTTTTCCTTCAGCGTTAGCAAGTGATATTTAAATTTAAAACGCACATTTGTAAAGAGGTGCGCACCATGGATTTGAACCCAGCACCCCCGGAGTGAGAGGCTGAATTCTTAACCTTCTTAACCTTGGCTATCACTGCTTTTAGATATGATTCTCTTTGAAATTTAAAAATTCTTAAACCGTTCTTACGCATTGATGGATTTGTCTATATATTTCTTTAAGGCGAGGAAATTTGCATAATGCAAGCAACGGGAGGATTTATTTTCAATCGATGTTATGTGCTCTGTTGTGTAGTGTACCTACACAGCTGTTTGATCTGAAGTCTAAGGCGGAACTTGGGTAGGACGTCGTATTGTCCGAGACGTTTTGAATAAGGAATAAATTGTGAGGTTTTAAAGGCCTTTATCTCACTATTATTTTATTAGCTATTTCATAATCATTCTATTTATTTAGTTCAGTGGTATTCGACTGTAATAAGATATTTTCTAAAGATTCATAGAACAACGTAAGTGCATACAGATATCAATGCAATGCAATTTAAACAAGAATAGAAGCGGAAATATTATTGCTTGGGTCTTCACTAAGCACCCCTATATATTTAAAACTGTTAACGGTGTGTTTACATAAACGATGTCGTTTAATTTTAGTTTTTAACTGATTCGAAAAGGGATTGTGGATTCGCTTAAAGCTGTGTATTTGTGTATTTTTTAATACTTGTAAGACATTTTTTATTTTGGAATC
>DWDT01003816.1:0-11875 GCA_018245595.1 Microceris scylla | reverse complement strand
CACCAGGTACAGAATCAGACTCCGAGCTACTACTAGAAATTTCTACCACAAAATTTAAGTTAGGAAATGGATATGGATAGTGGAAAATGGATAAGTGAAAATGCGGAATAAACGGGGATATTTTATATGTACCTGAAAGAGTAGTAATCGTAACACAGTCGCAGATTGAAAGCAATATGGAACTGAAAGCAACACCGGTCGCCGTCTGTCTTTAGATGGGTGGGAACTAACAGCAAATTTTCTGTAGCGTGGTCCTGCTTCGGCGAACACGGTAAGCAGACAGCTGTCGCTTCATACCGTCAAATCGTTAGATAACGATCGTAAAACTGTTTCGTAGGTTAAAAAAATGATATTTTAAAACACCCAATTAACGCGGCGGCCAGGAATTTATAGGTAGGTATTGCCGTCAAGACGCAACGGAATGGAGGCCGGAAAATATAGGTATATAATCCAGATTTCTTGCAATTGGAATCGAAGCCTCTGCCTAGTAGAAACTAACCACAATACTTTGTAAAAAATCCACTGATTAAAACGCAAAACACTAAAAATATAGGTACACGTAACAATTGCTTTATAAAAAAGAATAATTGATACAAAACTACTAAACAAGTAGTAGGTACCTAAGTAATAAATATAAAATATCCAATGACCTGAACAAAAGCTTTCCTTTTATATAATTTATCAGCGCCATTCCCTTTTAAAATAGACGCAAAAAGGCGAATAGCCATTTTAATTATTCCCGGTCTCGTCCCGCAGCCTAGTCTAGACGTTAACTCTCAGTTGTCTACTAGTCATACAGTATTGTCCCGGCAATAAAGGTAAAAGAACACTTATTATCTTTTTAACTACGTCTAGACAGGAATTTAATATAAATGTAGACGGTACCTCTGGCATTTTTAAGATTTTAGTACTTAAAGACAAAACATATGCAATCATGAGAAAACAAATTTAGCTAATATTAATTATATCGAGATTTTCTGAACGAAAGAAAATAATTTGTTTTCAACGGTTTAACAAAGTTACGTTCCACTATAAATGACATTATTTTTATCATTACAATAATATTACAGATAAATATAACTTACATTACAATAATAGTTTTAATATCGTTGTAATAATTAACTACACTTACCTTCTATTGTCTATGACTCACATCTAATATAATTAGTTTAGTCATGGAAAATTATAAAATCAATTTAATAGATAAGGAAAGAATATTTTTTTAATCTCATTGAGTAGAGTTTTCATTGTGACCCTTCTGGAAAGTCGTCGAACATCAAAGTGTATGCGTAATTAGTTTTCGTATGGTTTCCATAGATAAAGCGTTGGCCGGAGGGCAGGGGAACAAAAATATAGAATGCGGGATAGGGCTAGATGTTAATAATTTTCTTTTGACTATTAAAAAATCTATACTGAAATATTATGAATTCATGAACACCAATTGTGTGATTTTTCGACAAAACGGTTTTACAAAACAAATCCATTCGTAATTTCTTAATTCTTATGTAAATTTCCAAAACTCAAAATTACTTTACTACTTACCTACTTACGTAATACATGGCTGAAGCGTACAAGTAGGTATATATATATGCTACATTATAAAATTTGGCAATTTTATAATGTAGCATAAGCTTCTTTGTTCACATAGCTAACAAACAACTATTCAACAATTGAACTACCAATAAGTTCTAAAAATTTTAACAAAAACTCGATTTGGTAAATTGTCGTTATAAAATTCTATATTCGATATACGGATTACAGAAATCATAGGTATATTATTTTTTAAATGTATAATATAGGAAGGGTAATCTATAGATTTAGAGGTTACCCCACTAGAAACGTCAATGGGTTGCGGAGATACGAGTAAGGTTGACCGACGACAGCGCTGCCCGAGGGCTTTTGACGATATGACGTAAAATAGGGTTATGACAAGAGAGACTTCGGCTTTTATTTTCATTTTAATAACGAAAAAATTAAACTGTACTATACAGCGTGTATGATGAACATATCTATTTTACATCAGTTTATGTATAGTGCTTGCAACCACAAGAGGCTTAGTTCCAATCTAAAATAGTACTGAAATTCTACCAAATCTATGCTACGCTACCTCACTCTTTATTTTCGCAGTTAAGATTAAACAATCTGAACACGATGATATAAACGATATCGCTTTCTAGGAGATTTCAATGAGAGTGATAGAGTTGTAAATTGTTATATTTATGTAGTAGCTATGATGTGACAACCCTAAATTAACGAGGGGTGGTTGTGACGCAGAATAATGAAAGCGCGCCGTCGCCTGCTCTCAAACTAATGTGGATATGTGTTTTGCATACCAATTGAAGTAACCATTTTGTTGGAGTAGACGAGACCATTTGAACCTTGAAAGATTTTCGGATATTTTGCATAACATGTCCTATAAAGTTCCGTAAAAAGTTCACTTTCATATTCCAAGAAGATACTTATATCCAAAGGCTGACAATTACGATTAAGTACTATATTTATAAGTGATATTTTTGTCATTTCTCGCTGGGAGAGGCCTTTATCTGGCGTGAGACTAAGGCAGAGTACAATAATGATTTATATCCAAGTACTACCCTAAGTAATTGTAATTAATTTACTGTACCTGTTGTAATAATATATACGTAACAGAGATTGAAACAAAATATGAACCGGGTTCTAAATCTGAAAATGCTATATAAATACAAAATTATTCTGTACAAGAAATTTATGCCCATATGTCCATAGGCGACAGTGACCATTTACCATCGGGTGGCCCGTCCGCCTGTTTCCTTGCGCCCAAAATAAAAAAAATTGTTCTAGATCCTAATTCTGTAACGTATCCATGGCCACCACATTCAACCCTTCACGGCCGCGCCACGCGCCGGCCACTCGGACATGCACATTTAGTGCCCCTCATGTATCGCAGATTCATCTTGGGGCGCTTTGCATTCTAAAACACGTCACGTTTTACTTTTTTTGATTTTCACAAGCATACACAATAATCATTGAAAACTTCGATGCTCGGTCGCAATGTTGCAATTTTAAGTAGCATTACTCGTATATGCACAACATTTGCGTAAATGTAGATAGAAAAGTGAAATTATGTATGTGTTTAGAAAAAGCACGTCAGATCTGTAAAGTTAATGACATTTATCATTTGATCATCTGCTTCTACCGCATAAGCGGTCTGGCGTGACAATATAATAAAATGTCATGATTGCTAAAAAATAAAAAATAAATTTTTTGAATTTCTTCAGTTTTGTAAATTAAAGCTAACTAGTTTTAAGCCTTTATTTAATATTTCATGGCTACGTCGACCTACAACAAACAAGACATGCAGAAATAGGAATTACAGTGGAAACTTACTCGTATCCTTCATATATAGGGTAAGTTTAACTTAGCATGTTAAAGTTAAGTACCGCCGAGATCTCCTTCCGTTTAGATGACAGCTCGTCGCACATGTACAAAAAGTTTTACGTACCTATGACAGTATTTTAAGCATGCCCTGCGGCTTATATGATAGAATAGAACTGGTTTTGAATATCAGAGGAAGAAAGAAACATTTATTTAAGTAATTACGGGTACTTTAATAAAAAGTTTAATCCTTATTTTAGCAGTTCGAATAAAGTTAGCATTATATTACTAACATTTTTTTTTAATGTGAATTATAATAAATTATTGAGCGCATTTGGAATACATTTGAATTACAATAACTATTAATTTACTTATTGTTATATTTTTCATATAAAAATTTAAAGTCACTTTTAAAACTATTCTATCTACGACATCTCTCATTTGAATGTAATTAGTTATAGATTATATAATGGATAATGATTTTTTAAAACCTGAACCACTGTTTGGAACTGTTTATAAAATTTTATAGATAGTTTTCTACAATAAAACATTTCATTGCGACCCTCGCTCGCCCTCCTCGCTCAGAGGCCCCAATGTATTGTAAATTTGTCTTAGGGCGATTTGCATTTTATAAACATATGACATTTATTTCTGGAACGTCAAATTGAAGAGGGTTACTTTTGGAGATGCGCTTTTTTAAATTACCCCGTTTTATGTTATTATCACTGTCGTTTTCTCGTAGTTTTCTTAATAAATAAAAGCAAACAATAAGTTACTTACAAGTACTGATAGCCCAGTGGTTTGAAATTTAACCTGCACACCTTAGAGTTCATAAAAAAAAATGTTCTGTAAAGGTTTGTGACCTCTGCCAACCCAACTCTCATTGTGAGACGAAAGCCGTGTCCAACAGTGAAACAAATAAAAAGGCTATGAATTTATAATTGCAAGAAAGCATTTAAAAAAAAAAATTGCAATCTTATAAAATGTACACATATGAAATAGATAGTACATTTTCATCCCCCTCAAACATCCCCTTCAACGCAATCTTCGTCAACGGTATGTGTGTCCCTCTCATGTATTGCATTTCGCGACTCAAAAATCGATGCGGGGTGATGCTTTTTATACATTTTTGATTGCAAATTTGCATACGACCGGCACCATACCGAGTGATATATTAAGTACTTCGTTAAATTGTCCGTCGGCATATACATATATCAAATAAAATTGTGCAAAAATATTTTGGCCAATAATTAGTTACATTTGCTTAGCTAGTGGTGAAGCTATTCTGATACTTTTTTCTTTTAGCATCCTTATTACCTAACTAATATGAAGATTGTTAATTATAATACCGTATTCAATTATTTTAATAACTAAATTATGTTTTATAATCCGATCATAAATATTATTAAATCTAACTTTGTTTTTTATACAAACAGGCAAGTTTAATAAAACAATAAACAATATAAAAAAAAGCCCTTATGCGCAACTTTTTGCAGAAGTCATATGTAGTTGTGCAATTATATGTAGTTATTTCCAATGTATAGCGGATGAATAATTAGAGCCATCTAATCGCATAGTATAAGTACAGAAATTATGCAAACAAAGAGATGTAACACAATATTGTACATTAGCATTTCACCGTCCACGCCAAGTGGAGCAGCAGTGCCACGACGATTTCCATCGATCCGGCGTTTATGATGTCATTAAAGTGTGCTACAGTCAGCTGCGGTCAACTCGCGACTCGCTACACCGTAAATATATTGGAAAATTTACAATACTTCGACATTCATGATATACAGGGATATAGATAATTCACACGGCAAACTGAGGACAGGGCGCGATGGCGTTCATTGGGGGAGAACTATGTCCGGCAGTGGACTGAGATAAGCTGATGATGATGATAATGATGAGGTAATACATATGCCTATTAATATATTGACGATATATTTTATAATCTATTTTCTATAATCTAACCACTCGTTATTTAATAAAGATTGAATTGAAACATTGAATAAATAATTTAATTGAATTATAATATTTACCATAAGCAAAAATTAAATCCACTAGAGCCATCGACATTATTTACAATACTGTCGTTACCGATAAGTACTAGGTTACTTTAATAGTTTTTACTAAAATGTGTATGAAATATTATTATATAGGTACATTGACAAAATCACATCTAAGTTGACATCCTCTGCATGAGTCATAAAACACAAACGGCGCCATTGCACGCCTTTTACAATATGCTTTGCAAAATGACTTCATATTACTCACTAGATGTCATATTCAACGAGATTCGCGACGAAGCTTGTAAAATGGAATAGTTATATTCAGTATCAATATCATAATACTTATCTATCACTTCGACGACTTGGTTAAAAAAATATTTGGACTGATATTCATATAGGTATACAGACCTTTTGTTTATGTAAACTAAAAGACCAAACTAAAATACTACCAGTATTGATTATTTGCGGCAGAAGTTAGAAAGACATGAGCAGTAGCATATTAGTAGGTGGACTTTGGATATTTAACAAGTAGGTATTAATTAACTGCTTCGTAAGTATAATAAATATAAAAGCGATCGATAGAATGCGCGTACGAGAGCCTCTTTAATATAAATCGAAAATCAACTATTATATACCGTAGACTAAATTAAATAAGTAATTATTAGCAAGATTACATTCTTATATATTTATAATTATATTTACTTTTCCTGTACATTACTTACAGCAAGTATCATGAAGCCATGGTCGCGGATATGGTTCTCTATTTCATTCACATTTTCGTAAGCTTCGGGTTTAATGATCGCCAATGTTCGTTCGGAATACGCGTAAATCTCTGTGTTCGATTCAGAGGAGATCGTAGACATGTTATATTGAAATGCTAAATAATGAAGATAATAAAACGTCGAATAAAACTGACAATGTCATAATTATGTTGGTTTTTATCGTTTTCTTGTCGCCAGTCATCATAGTGCATTATAATATATTGTACGTAGTACATGTTGTCAAAACTATTTCCCATAAGTGTGGATAGCGATTAAGAATTTCCACGTGCTACGATCTTGGCGGATGTCTTTCGCCTCCTGTATTAAAATACATGCCATGTCTTACATACCTCAAAATATACATATTTGTATAATTATTGAGAAAAGATTTTTATAATTTAAGGTAACTGAAAACATCACGAGGAAGCCCATTTACCTGTAGAGATAGTAATCCACGTTCTGTAATGCCTGTGAACTTATGCCAATCAACACTTGGCCAGCGTAGTAAGCAATGACCTTAAACTACATATATTATGAGTGGGGGCTTGAGTCTGAAAGTAAAATTTCAATGACGCAAAACAATTGTTTTAAAAAGTTTGCATTTTTATAATGTTAAAATTTATACAACCTATTAGTATAGAGTTGAAATCTTGAGGGAGACAAAGGACGCCGAAATTCGCATGCGTATATGAAGAGCTATGAATATTCGAGAAGCCACGTCAGTGCTGTAAGATCGAAGAGATATTTGACACTCGATTATCTCTGCCTATCCCATAAAAACCCTAGGTTAATAATAGAATCTTAACATAAAATGGCTTATTATAATATCGATATTTTACCCTCAGTAAGGTACAAGACAAGTAAGTTTTTTTAAGTAAGCATTGCAAAGTCAATACAAATGAGTGGTCATCACTGCAAACCTAGTATTGAACGGTGGCCTAACTATTAAACATGCATGAAATAATATGCGACGGCCCCGTAAGTCTTAGGGCTTTAATTATTTATTCAGTTAGCTAAACGTGGAATCTTTAATTTATTAATATGCAATTTACGATCTGTCTAAAGTAAAAAATGCGTCTTATTAGACCATTAATATAACAATCGCCTGTTATTAAAGCGATTTGTGTATCAATGGAAAGATTATACGAACAATTTGTATAACAATACCTAACCTAGGGAGTATCTATCTAGCTTCCATTATATGTATTTTGGCTTTCAACTCAACACAGTTGTAATCTAGAACGACCGTTGACTAGTTTCCACGATAAAGCAGAGATCTACAGTCGTATATTTCAATTAACTACTGAAATATCAATCGAACTATGAGTTTTTATTGAAGAGATTGGATTAAACGAAGAATTTCACATATTTATCTGAATGAACTACATTATCACTACATGTTAGAACAATATTTATATTCGCGATACTCATTATTGAACAAGGCCGCTAATGATCCCCATAGCGTATATGTATTGCTCTATAGATTTTATAACCAATGAGTTTTATTAATGGATGTGTGTGCAAATGGAAAAAAAAAACACTCCATTTAATTATAACCGCGAAGCAAACAAAGTATGTACATGAGTCTAGAAAATTTTTAGGGCTAATGGGTGTTTCTATTTAATTTGATCTCATAATGGACAAAGAAAACTTTAGAACTTTAATTTTCGGTTCTTATTTATAAAACGATAATAAATGCTGAATAAATTAATAAAGGGATATTAAATGCTGAATTTATACTAATTACATTGAACATATGTTTGTTACATGTAATCTGCATATACGGGAATATATAATTATAGTATATGAGCTATACATGTAGTATAAGAAGATGTGTTTCTGAATACTTTTTTTATATTATAACTAGATAATTGCGTCATAATCGATACGCTCAATCGGCAATTGCAGGCGACGTGGAAAAACTGGCACGCATTTTCCGGCGCGTCCGTGCCACCCCGCGCGCCGGGTGCGGCGAGCGGCGGCGAGGGGCGGCGAGGGCCTGGGGGCGGGGGGGCTGGGGGCCGGCGCGCAGGCCCCAGTACCCCCCGGACGCAGCGGCGGCGCGACGCCTCCCCGAGCCAGCACCCGCGATATGCGGCGCTGACCATCTCCCGCCACCCGACAGCCACAGCCGTATTCATGGATAATTCCTGCCTTCTCGACCTCCTCATCAGGTGCTTCGCTATGACGGAGCCCGAGGACCTAAATTTCACGGCATTTACAGATCTATGCCGTCTATGTTCACTAAAAAGCGGTCCTCGGCTCCACATATTCGACAAGGAATCGGAACAGCGGCAAATCCTATTCAAGCTCCGCACCTGCCTGCCAACAATGGTGAGTGATGTTTGATTAGTATTTACATTGTCCTTGATATTGCGTAATCCTTCTGACTGTGTAAACGTGTCGCCCGTTTTTGTTACACTGAGTATTGTGGACTTGTTAATTTCATTGATTAATGTTTAAAAAGTGGTGTTATGTTAGCTTCTATGCGATAAAAGTGATATAACAAAGCTACGAGGACGAGGAGCGCCTCGAAGCGCGCGGCCGTAGCGCTCGTAGGCGCCTGCGCTCTACGTGCTACGGCCGATAACAGAGTACATACATAAATGTCACGAACACGATACCTGTTGAACTGAAGCTAAAAGGGAATACGTGTAAATGGGAACCGAAATAGCTATGACGCTTCGGGTCTTTCTATTTTTAAGCACGCCAATATTTCTAAAATATTTATAATTTTGGACACCATATTATGTGTTCTTAGATACAATAAATAACAATTGACAGTTATAATATGTTACTTTTTTATATATATTTATACGGTAATATTTTGATCAACGTATAGGAATTATAATTACTTGGAAAAGTATTTATTTTAAATGCAATTATTTCCAAAAATAACCCAAAAATTTTTAACAATATCATTTGTACGTGACGATAAGTAACAATAAGCTTCGCGGTGATAAAAATAACATGATTTATTAAATTACACATACACAAATTAATAAAAGTAATGCTGTAAAGGGTGAAACGTTTAGAAACATCTATTGTCATAGATCGTCAGGATCTGCAATACATATTATATTATAAATAAAAATCGTATACCGTTTATCACACTAATTACTCATTATATTTTTGGACCATACTAACCTACTAAGTAAAATGGAACTGCAATACTGTTGGCTTATATGGGAATGGTTAATATTACTGTTATTAGTACACATTATAACAGTATTAATTTTAAACGAAACCAGTTGCTTTGATAATGACATACGGAACAATATAACAATAATAGCAATGAGAAAAATATATAATAATAATGTTGCTTAATTTGATAAAAAAAAGTTACAATCCACGTAATTTTAAATAGTCACAGCTAACATATGTAGCTACTTAGTAAACCAACAATGAGTAAAGATCTTGTTGTTCGTAAAGATGTAGTGAATTTTTTATGTTCAAAATTAGCAAACAGACATACTGGCCACTTTTTATTAAAAAGTAATAAATATATACGATAACAATATACGATTCTTAAAAATAGATTACTAAATATTATTGATATTGAAACAAATAATTTATTCATAAAAGACGCTGCAACATCATAAAATTAACAATACTAATGAACAGCTGAAAATGCCGTTGACAGATAATTAACACAAAATTTCGCTTTGATTTGCCGTAGACCAGTAGATAGAATATAATTGAAACGTCTTTCATAGGGCTTTCGTGTAAAGCCTTTTGTTCATAATCAGAGAAGCGTTTCGAGTCGGATATCAAAGGGAGCTCGAGCCGAGAGAAACGTGAAGCCAATCAGATTTTAATTTAGATCGACGCAGACAAGGAAAGCGTTCTAGTGTTACATTCAGAGGGTACAGGAATAAATAGCTTATACAAGAATGGTTTATTTACGACTTAATACACTGTATACGTATGTATATATATTTAATTGCAGGTACAAAAATAAAAAGCTTATATGATTTATTTCCTGACATTGTGTATGTATCTCTGAAATATTTAAGTGATCCCTAATAATCATATAATCGACCTATTTTTAAATTTCTCCCTAAGTTTTAATGAAAACTTCACAAGGATACAAAAGTAATTTTAATTTTTTGTCTTCCTTTGTTTTCGACTTGTACGGGTTAATTAGAATGAACTTGTAATAATCTGTCTTTTACAAAGATTTAAGTAAGTTTCTATGTTACATTTCAATAAATCGATTCAGAAAGTTCACGTGACAGCATTAACCACATTAAACAGAAAACAGGAACAACAGAAAAAAATTAATGAAACAATAATACTCTTAAGCTGAGTAACAATATGATTTAAAAAATCTCAAATCGAACATTCGTTATTAAATAGTTTAATTCTATATCCAAATTGAAATAATAATTTGTTATTTTAATGTAACGCCTATTCGTACATGTACATACATATGTATATATAAATAATGGTCTAGGTAACATATATTAAAGCTTTAAAGATCTGAGAATGATTTTTCTTTCTTTGAGTCCGGCATAATGACAGGCGACCTTTACATGAGTGAGTCGAATCCAAAAGCTTATTATTCATGAGCTTCGTCGAGGTAAGTAAACAGACGAACTCATCGATATCAATAGATAATAGACATCCCATATTATATAAATTATTGAGAGCGCTATGTATATAGCCGATGGTCATACAGATTAGATAGACTTTTATTGATTATGAATTGAAAAAAGAAAGAATGAAAGTATCTCACACATAAAATATGAATACAATAAAATATAATAAACGAATAATACCCTAACAGAATATACATACACTTCTTGTATTACGACAAATTTTTATTCTAGTTTAACCAATCAAATTTGACTGAATTTACTGGTTGCCATACAAAACTGAAAATTATTATGCAAAAATATTTCGCTCTACAATACTGGTATAACATTTTAAAATATGTATTAAATAAGTAAGTCTTATTGATTTTAGTTCTTTTACTAATTCTTCCGTAAATGAAAAATTATAGACATTGAAAAAATAGTAAATGAATTAATAAATTGGATATAGGTCATTTAATATAATTAATAAAATGCTTTATAAATGAGTAAATTTATGAATGAAGCGTTAGAAAAGTTGTCTAATTGAATATTTTAAGACAACTCAACCGCTACACTACAAACCTTGTTTTTTTGGAAGCTCAAATTTTAATACATATATAATTCAAAATTATTTTAACTATATAATAATATACTGTCTAATCTAGTGACTACTCCTGCGGTGCCATCTTTGAGAAGTCAATTAAAATAGCTAAAGAATTTCGAATTGACTTTTTATGATTGTAGTACCCTAATCCTAACATTTAATTAATGTTATTCAAAGCCTACCTTCTGTCGTAATAAACGATTTCTTGGTTGTATTTAACACCTACCTACTTTCGTAGTAAATGGTTTCCTCGTCATTACAAATTGGTACTGATACCATAATTTCAATATCCAGCAGGTATCAAAAGACGATTTCCTGCCGAAGAAAATCTGCGAGCGGTGCGTAACGCGGCTGGAGCAACTGTACGAATGGCGGCAGAGCTGCCTCAGCACCGACTCCGTGTTGCGAAACTACGCCGAGTCCATGAGGATCGTGACCTCAACTATCAACTTTCAGGTAAGCAGTACGGTGCCAACACATGTTGAACAAAACCGCAACATCACGCCTGTAATCCTCATAGGAGTATTCAGAGAATTCTAGCACTCGTACGTCCCCACTTTTCACCAG
>DWDT01003815.1:0-11875 GCA_018245595.1 Microceris scylla | reverse complement strand
CACACATCCAGACTCCGAGTCACTACTAGAAATTCTAAATTAGAAAAATCCAATAGTACCCGACCCGGGATTTGAATACCGGACCTCCCGATCGGCAAACGCGCTTGCAACCACTGGACCAACGAGGCAGTCAGCTTATTTATATAATACAATATATTGAAACCAATAAAAGTGCACATTTAAATACACAATAATATTTTGCTGTATATATAAATATTAAGACTGGCGAGGTGGCACGCGTCTTGGGAAAGAACCATATGTTCAGCAATGGACTGATGTTGAGTGATAATGATAAAGATTAAAAAGGGTTAGAAGACCACATTTGGATTTCGTAACTTCACGCCTGTAATCCCCGAAGAGGTAGGCAGAGGAGTGCACATTTGGATTTCATTGTCAGTTATCTCTGATTATAGTTCAGCAACAGATACCAATACATGTCAGGGCTACATTGTTCCACTAACAGACGAAATTTGGACAAGTAGCTTCTGTCATCCTTAAAAAGGAACTGCTGTGTTAAAAAAATCACTGTATTTCAGTGTATATAGGGCAATAGTAGAATGATATAGTTAGATATTGTATAACAGAAGTTGTGTTTTGTGACAATATAGATAACAGAAGAAGGGTTTACTGCAGACATAAGATACCTGCCTAATTCACAATGAGTTATACATTTCAACTATTCCAGTAAAAACACAATAAGTTTTTCAAGTTCATTGGCTAATATTTGTTCAGCAAAATCATCTCACCTTGCAGTCCTTGTGCCGATAACACCAAGTGCACCCAAATACTAAGCTCACAGCAACACAAACTAGCGCCAGCGCTGGCAATGCTGCTATGAGCCCACCTGAGACCCATCCTTCAAAGTCTACTGGCCCACTTTGATCTGAAACAAACATAATAAAAATAATAATATTAATAATATCATCGGACATATCAAACACACCACCATTGGATCTTTAATTAAGGGTAAACAGAGCTAGTGTTAGGGCAAACAATCATTTGAATAATTTCATTTCATATATACATATAAGTGTATACTTATATAGACATTTTTACATTCAGATATTGAACAGGTACTTGTGCACATCACAAAAATAATATATTCTAGGTGGGAATCAAATCCATGAACATTGGTGGAACTGTCCGGTGCACTAACCACCACACCAAAGGAGCCAGTCATTATTATCTTGTGTGACATAGGTGTTCATACAATTGTTTGTTACAAAAGAACGGTTAAACCTAAATTACTTACTAAATGTTTAAATTAAGTTCTATACACACAAGTGTCAGTGCATCCTCAGAAGGTAATAAATTTATACTCTGGCTATCTTCTGTTTTAAGGATATTTCAAGCAAATTTGAAAAATAAAGATGTGTGGAAGGACATAAATAAAAAAAAATTGTTACATATCATCTTCATACATTCATGAATTAAATTACCAGATGTACTGTGGCCTTAACCCTCTCATTATGAGAGGATACTGTGTTTCAACAGAGGAATGATAAAACTGTCGGAATGGTATATCAAGTACCTGTATATCAAAATCATTGCTTTCAGTCAATGTAAACCTTTAAGCACAAAGGTTCATATCAGTACCCCTAGTAATTAATACCATAAAATTAAACAGCATACAGTGTGGAAGATATGTAAGCTGATATATAAATGAAATACATATTAGTCTTTTTTTTATCATACTTGAGCACAGGAGATATGTTCTACTAGTAACAGTGGTATGACATTACCATATAATTCATTCCACAACTGCAACTAAGGGGAAATAGTATTATGTATAAAAAGATTAATAGAAATATGGCATTCTAAAATTCCTTGGTTTTTATAAACATTTTTTATAAAATAGTTTCAGTTGAAGAGTTGGAGACTATATTAGTATAGTAAGATAAAAATGTAACAAATTTCTTATGATGCATGATGTACTGGATCTTTTTGAATGTATAATTTTAGTCAGAGGGTAGATGTAATATTTTATATTAAGTGACCCAGGCATATAAGTGTACAGTTTCTTAACTGGATGAGAGGGTGGTATACATTTATATTCACACATTTTAAATTTAAGGCCTAACCGTCAAAACTTATTTTCGCAGGGCTTCGTAATGCACTATTATACAAATTTTAAAACATTGGAACTATGGATAGTATAATATCTATGATGTTACGAAATATAGAAAAAAAATGTTTCACTTAAGCAAAGTAATATATAAAAAAATCACGTAGCTGTCATTGTAATAGAGAAACTAGGTATCGTAGATACTCACTGATCCCTAAAAACAACATCATTAAACTATAAACCGATACTACATCATAAAACATATGGAAATGTTAAATCGTAATATGTACTTCAGAAATATACTTGCAAGCGTTAACTTACAAGTGTTCAGTGTGTTTTAATAAGAACAATTTATTAGTAAAACATTTTGTAAACCTACTCACCGTGAGGGTAGGCTTGCGGCGTTGTTCTAAGTGGCAAACCCTGCGTCAAGTGGAGGCCCGCAGAGGCCACAAACAAAAAAACCCACAACGTACCCATCATTATCACACTATTTACACAGCCGTATTATTTTTCGTTTCATTATTTACCATTTTTATACATCACCACAACACAAAAAATACACGGTCCATGACAGATTTGCACTAGCGAAATATTATTGAACACTGTAGAATATTAACACTATAAATTATATATAAATAACATTTTCAGAGTCTGGACTATTTATTACACATTTAGTATTGAATTTATTAAGATTTTCGGGCACATTTACATATAAATTGCGCAACCCACAGCTGTACAGAACGCCATTTTTCGATATTGATATTGCACGTTACAAAAAATTCGTTCTTACACCAAATATTTTGTTATTGGCAATACAAATTTTTTGGTAAAAGCCAAAAATTTTCATAATTCTAATGATAAATGATTCAATTCATGGTAACCAAATAATATTGTAAAATAATAAAATCTATTATAAATTATATCATTGTGTAAAATACACGGTGTACATAAAGCGTTTATTAAGGAATCATTAATTTCTCAGAAATGACGTCCAATGCTGTATAAAACCTATTCTAGTGTATGTGATATTCATTTATTCTAAAAACTATTAATAATTAATAAATAAACTATTTTATCCTTTCAATAAACCGTTTACTAAAAGCTTATGTTTGGTTGCAAAGAAATCGTTTGACAATTTAAAAAAAAACAAAGCTGTCAAAGTCATCTATAAAATAAAAACATTTAATTTATAAATGAACCGAAGTTTCCATTCGTATTATATTCGTTCTAAATCTAAAAAATTGTCATTAACACTGTAGAAAACAAATAGAAATTATGATAAAGTGCTAAAAGATATAACTCAACCCACTCCATAAGGAATGCTCGTAAACTTTAGGGGAAAATTAACCTATAAACACATGTACGGTAAAACAGCCTTACTTAAGCGAGTAGTTAGTACATGTAGTGTAAAATACTTTAAGAAAAACGATTCTAAAAAGCTGCTGGAATTTCTAGCCGATATGCCGATGGATACGTCGCTTAGGATATCTAACGCGCAACGGCAGCGACTGAACATTAGTAAAAAGAACGACAAGTATAGCCCGAGCACAATTTACGTACAAGTACTGGGTTCCGGAGCCCGAGGAGCCCCTAACACGTTGTATTTGTTCACAGACCAAAAGAGGTAACTCATTGTTTTTTATTATGTTGCAATTTCTTTTTCATGTCTATAAGGTGCAATAGTTATTAATGTAATGCATTTGATTTCTAACAACCATTTTTTATACGCTATTGATAAGCTAGCTCCTATCCTAAAATTAAACTTGTAAAAAAATATCGTAAAACTTAATGTAATGTCCAGTATGTAATAATTTCATAATATTTCATAATCATTATATTATTTGTTTATATTTTTATGGTGTAACACAATTATATCAGAACCATTGTATTTCATGGTTAATTAATGCATACTTTTTGATTGGCATAGAGTTTAAAAGTAACAGATAAAAACAAAAAGAAATAGCAGTTAAGTGTTCAATAAAAGTACAAATTGTGGTGAAATAAAAAATAGATTATTTGTATTGAACTAAAGGTGGTGTTTAATATTATTGCAAGTTCAATTAGGTGGAATGAAATATAAAAAAGATGTGTGTGGTTTTTGAAAAGACAATGTTGTTAAGGAGTGTGTGAGAAATATAAATCATCAAGAAACTTATATTGTATATGCAGTATATTATGAACATGACGTACATAATAGCTAAATTTTGTGAAGTCTGCTAATCTGCCCAGTGTGGCAGACTATGTCTTTAACCCTCTCATTGTAAGAGGAGACCCATATTGAAATGATAAGAGAAAAAAAAAAGTGTGATAAGGAATGATGCAAGATTGTCTAATTTTGATGTATTAATTAATTTAAAATTCTACATAGACTAATATGGTAATATTTGAATCCAATTAACCAAGCAGACAAAAGTCTAGTGGATTGAAATAATGATATATTTTAATCCGCAATATTATTGGTATCACTAATTTAGCTTGCATTCTTGGTCTAGTGATTTTAACTATACTACTGCAAGAGGTATTTTTTGGTGAACTATATTATGTCGTAGAGATTGCTTGTAAATTTACGAATTTCTAAAGGTCTAATCCCCAGTTGATGGATTTTAAATTCACATTAGTAGCTCAGAGTCTGAATTTGTGTCCTGTGTATCGCAATAGGCACACCTCCAATTAAATAGAATATATGAATACGTATATGGCATAAGTGATGAAAAGTGGGAGTACTGCACTCCTCTGCCTAAGGGTAGTCATACCATATATCCCCTTCACATTCCATATTTTTATTATGTATAAATATCCATATTTTATTCTTTTCAATGTTCTTATACCATAGGTACTTATTCAATTGTGGCGAGAGCACACAAAGATTGGGCCATGAACACAAAGTGAGGCTGGCAAAACTGGAGCATATCTTCATCACAAGTAAGACCTGGCAGAACATTGGTGGCCTTCCCGGTATCTCGCTCACCCTCCAAGATGTGGGTGTACCTAGTATCACTCTTCATGGTCCTGAAAATTTGGTTAGTGGCATATTATTAAGATAAATAATGGTAATTAAGGGTGGATTCGAACAGCTGAAGTTCAAGCCCAGTGGTGTGTTATTGGAAAGGCCTATGTCCAACAGTGAATAGGAGTAGACTGATGATGATGATGATGATGAAGATGATCATTAAGTGTGAATGGGTCAGGCAAACAGTTGGTCAATCCAGAAGATTAGAGCCTATTATCATTTGTAGAGCAGTGCAATATTAATGAACAGCGTAACAACTAAAGGGTTGAAGATTGAAGTTGAGTATAGAATAATTAATTGTTTTTTTTAAACATTTTGCATTAGGATCTAGTTGTTACAAGTGACAGATAGGAAATAGATAAAAAAGAAAATAGGTAATAAAAAAATTTAAGAAATGTTATCAGGCTTGTCTGAACAAAAAGTATATTGCTTGTCTGTTAAAAATAAAATGGATTTGCTTGTAAGTAAAATGAAAGAATTTATGGTTTCCTTCTTTCGAAGTCTGGATTGTTCTTGGTGTATGACAATAGGCTCGCCACTATTTAGATGGGACTTAAATGTAACTGGTGAAACATGAGAGTGTGCCTCTGCCTACTTTTTCGGGATTACAGGCATAATGTTATGTTTATGCTGTAGAGGATAATACAAATGTTTAAATATTACTTCATTTGTTTGTGCTATAATATAAGTCATTTTCAAAAGTAAACATGAAAGTAAGAAAGGTATTCATTATTACATTATTTATTACAGGATGAATTGTATAATGCCACAAAACGTTTTGTCATCATGCGGGATATGAATGTTAAGATGGCACCATGCAGCCCTAGTGAAGACTTCACTGACAATGTGATGAGCGTAAAATATGTTCTACTGTAAGTGATATCAAATAAAATAATATCCCAAAGATAATATGTCGGTATAAAAAACTGTCTATTTTAATCATTTTAAAATCTTAATACATAATGGTCCATTGTTTCTTTATGCAGAGGAGACTGTTAAAACACATTATGTAGTACTAATTCACACTAGCAACAAAGGCGATAGTGACAGAATAAGTAGTATTACCACAGCTAATTACATTTTCGAGTTGCCAGTGTCTTATCAGTTTTGTTGCCCAAATGTCGTTTACTTTTTTTAAGATACAAAGGTTTATTTTTTACTTAGTTATTACTTGTACTATCTATAGTGGTATTGTTGCCTTTAAACTGACATTATGAGTATGTTACCATTATCATCATTTTAAATAAAGAATGTGGTTTCAGTTATGTATGATTTATAAAATTTTGAGGCATTCGTTGAAACTTTATACTTTACTGTCTCTTTATAGTGGTCCTGATGAGAAACTTCTTGAAAATGATCTGACACCTGCTGCGAAGAAAGTGAAAAACGATGAAGAGAACTTTGACAAGGCATTTGAGGAATTCATTCATGATGACACAGACTACTACAACAAGTCTATCAAACCAACTGAAACTATTAAAGTGAAAAGTCCTAAACCTAAAATGAAGACTCCAGAAAAGGGTATGAATTTTATATGTTCAAATTGAATTGAATTTTTTATATGTGGAACAGCTGGAGCTAAGCAGCTATAGATACTATTTAAATATTGCAATTTTAAGGCATTTGGTTTAATCTGTATTGGGCCTGACATAGTGGTGTATTTTATGTTTGGTCATGACCGTCCACAATGAGCTATAGGAGGTCATTCTGTTGGTGACTTGGCTTTTCGTTATGTCTATTTAATCCATATGTATAAAAATATAATAACTAATTAAATGAGGAGTGTATGTTAAAAAACTGTTAATTAAAGTTAATTTAAGAAATTTTAAATGAAATTTAAAACCAAATTATATTAAAATTTCTGTTTAAATAAATAATTAATAACACAAAATTAAAAGTAATCATTTACTATTATTATTTCAGATCCAATAAAGACAAAAACTGAGAAGGTACTAAAGGAGTTACAGAAAAAATCAAATTACACTGTAGCATATATTTGCACATTTGAGGTAAGTATGTTTAAGAAATATTTGGAGGCTAATAAATTGTTTGCATAGTATGAAGTCTTCAAAAATATGTTTGCTTATTATATAAGGGCTCATGATGTCTGAATTTTTATAGAACAGACCTTTTTCTACAGAAACGTCTGGGCACTTTGGACCTAAAGAAGTGTGTGGAGAAGGGTGTAAAACCAGGTCCCCTGCTGGGGAAGCTCAAGAATGGTGAAGATGTTGTTTTGCCAGATGGCACATTTGTGTTGTCGAAAGATGTTAAAACCCCCGATGACCCCGGGCCTGTGCTTATAGGTGTGTATCAAGACTCAAGATATTGTATTTCAGACTGTAGGATGTGGTTGTCAGTTCACTAGAGGAGAGTATTGTAACAACATTAAATTACATGTGTGTTATGTGCACATACCATCATAGAATGGGTAGTGACTGTATTGCCATACACTGGACATAGATCCAGGGTCCGAGGCACTACTAGACATTTTAACTAGACAGTCCAAATTAGAAAAATCCCTTAGTGTCTAATCTGGT
The DNA here is from genome assembly GCA_018245595.1 of Microceris scylla. NCBI lineage: Eukaryota > Metazoa > Arthropoda > Insecta > Lepidoptera > Hesperiidae > Microceris > Microceris scylla. Next base: position 4,257 of record DWDT01003815.1, on the reverse strand, counting down.
AATCAAACTCAGGACCTTTCCATTAGTAGTTGCGCTTGCCACCACTCGAGCAACGAGGTAGTGAATAACATAGTTGGGATAAGTCTTGAATAGGAAAAACATATATTTGCTGTTACTACATTCATACTGACCTGTTCTGAGCGGACTAATAATATTAACAGTCCAATTTCTGTAGTCCTATTACTAAAACATAATAATAGTAATCAATTTTTCATTCCACTGTTGGAATATAGGTTTCCTCTCATATTGAGATGGTTAAGGCCATAATTTGCCGCGCTGGTCAAGTGCCGGGTGGCAGACTTCACACACCTTAGATTTTTTTTTTTATAAATTCTAAGATGTGTAGGTTTCCTCACGATATTTTCCTTCACTGTTAGCATGTAATACTTTAACTTAAAACGTACTTTTGTAAAGAGGTGCGCGCCAAGGATTTGAGCCCTGCACCTCCAAAGTGAGAGGCTGAATTCTTAACCACTAGGTTTTAACTGCTGTCCTATTACTAGCTTGTGATAATTATTAACAACCATATTATCAATTCTACAAACTGAATTTTTCGAAAATTTTTGTATACCAAGTTGTAATTTTCTTTATTTAATATCTTAAATAATACTTTATGTAAAATATAATATTTTTATTATATAAATTTTCCCAACTACAGTTGGTAAGTATAGCAGAACTTCTCCTTAAACGCATTCACCCTGGCAGGACACCTGTACCCAACAGTGAAACGATAAGAGTTGATAACGATAATGATTGTATTTACAGTGCTGGAGGTCCCAGACTTGTCATATCTGAAGGAGGCAGAGTTTTCAGCACACTTCGACAATGGATCAAATCCACCAGAGAACATTCCGAGCCTCGTTGTCCACTATACACCGCCGAAAGTATTCCATCATCCAACGTGAGTATACAGAACAAATGACCATTTATCAGTAAAGATAATAATATTAAACACGTTGGACTGTTTGAATGGGTACAAAGCTAAGTGGTTTAAAAGGTTCCTATAGACTGGTTGACCACTTACTTCTACATCAATCTACACTGCAGGTGTTCATAGTTGTAAAGAACGCAGCTCAGTAATCGAACAGCAATAGCTAATAGAACCAATATTAGGATAATATGTGTTTATGATGTCTTGGTAAAGTTTAATTTTTAAAGGAAGATCAAATTTTTCCATTTGTTTAGGGTTTAAAATCACTGTATCCCACATATAATTTGAATTCCAGTAGTAGTCAAATTCATCCTTACATCAACTGTTAACAGTGGGTCACCTGCCTACAATACATTTATTATTGTACAATACTTGCAATGTATATGACACAGCTAGCAATTATAACAACTGGTGTGGTGATTTTGCATATGCAGTTGTGATTATTAACCGCGGCTTTCTCCTATATGACAACGTAACACCACGCCTGTAATCCCCCAAGGAGTAGGCGAGCAGTGTAGCACACTGCCATGTTTCACCAGTTACATTTACGTTCCAAATTGGAATAGGTGGTGAACCTATTGTCATACACCGGACAAGGAAACTTTTACTAGAAAATCTAAGTAATAAAAGTTCAATAATATCCGATTCTGGAATTGAACCCAGCTCCTCTCGATCAGCAGTCGCGCTTGCAACCCCGCGATCAATAGCTAGCTAGTATAACATTGGTATGTTGATTTCCAGGTTGATTATTAACAGCGGCTTACATCTATATAACATTTTAATGTTTCCACAGGTATCGAGCCTTCATGTCAATGTTTGGTCCCTCGACGCAGCACCTCGTCCTCAACGAGCAGAACTCGTGCCTCGGTTCTGAGGCCGTGCACAATACTCAACACAGGTTACACTTACTTGACCCCGATATATTCCCGCTGCTGAAGGACGTGAGCGTGCCCGCTGTGTGGCACGCGCACCCGCCCGTAGATTCTACTGAGAGCCCCACCAAACTAAAGGGGTTGGAAGAACTCAAGAATAAGGTTAGTTTTCATAAATAATTAGTTAATTAATATTAATAACACGATAGTTTCTGGAAATACGACGGAATATTTGGTTCGTAAGTTGTGCAAAAAGTTTTGCAGACTAGATGTGACTCAAAGAATAAAAGAATTAATATGGTTGAAATTTATGAAACTTGATGTATTCCTATTTTATGAGATAAATGTTTAAAATTTGGGAATAACTCCGCTTCAATTATGTCTATGCCTTAACTGTTTATTGAGTATAAGTTACTGAAACTTGACTCTCATATCTCAATGGAATATTCCTTATCTGTCGGTAATACACTTAATTGTTTTTTCATTGCGTTAATTGCTTTTATGATTCAGAATATTCGAATACCTTTTATGACCTTGATCTTAACAGATTGTACTTATGGTTTGTAAATCATTTGCTGGGGTTTGTAAATCATTTGGGGGTTGATCACAGGTTATCAAAATTACATTCTATGCTTTTTTAGGCTCACTTTTCAATTAAATTTACATGTATATTAATTTTGTATCTTAGTGAAATGTAACCTTAATGTATATTTGAATTTTAAAACGATTTTATAACTTGTCACTGGTATTGATACACTCTTGGATTAATTTTGTTCCGATTATGTTTTTAATACATTGAATAACGTTTACGTGCATTTTGATCTTTGTATATTTTGCCAAGTGAACTTTATATTATATCAAGTAGAAATGAATAGCTTCCGGTTAGATTGCATTTCTAGAAAATTTAAATACATCTTAGTCATTAAAGTCATTAATTAAACTCGACAAGTATGTAAATAATAAATAGGTAAAATGGTTATTATGATTATAATGGTTACTATGATTATTTGGATGATTTTTATAATAAATTGAATTATTAAATTGAATTACTTGATGAATATAGAGGAACCATGTCAAGTCTGTATAACTAGAAATAGTGGTCACTCGGCCCACTCTGTAATGAGCCTTGTGTAGTGACAATAATAATAATAAAAAAAAAAATAATAATCGACACATTATAATTCCACTGTTGAAATATAGGTCTGCTCTCAAATTGAGAGGATTAAGGCCATAATCTGCCACGATGGCCATGTGCACGTTGGCAGACTTCACACACCTTAGAAATTGTATTTTATTTTTATATAATTTATAACATGTGTAGGTTTCCTCACGATATTTCCTTCGCCTTTAGCAAGTGATATTTAAATTTAAAACGCACTTTTGTAAAGACGTGCGCGCCGTGGATTGAAACCCGGCACCCCTGGAGTGACGGGCTGAATTCTTAATCACTAGCCTATCACTGCTTGGTCCGGCTTCTGGTATATAAATGACACGGTTTTTAGATTGCCCTCGCCCAGTTCCAGACCATTATAAACATGGAGGGATGTTGCAAGGGCGACGGCAACGCCCCTGACGGCGTCGGCGGGAACAAACTGGAGTTTATAGCTGGAAGAACGCTCACCACTTTCCAATTGAGGCCCAACCGAAAACTGGACAGGTTAATCATTTTTTTATTTATTTATTTTATGTATACACAATTATAAGACAGGAAAACATGTATACAAAATCGGTTGTACAAGTACACTACTACAAGTACACTACTATAACCACACTAAAATTTCTTCCAGTAGGCGTGCTGGTGGAAAATTCGTTTTAACTCATTTTGTGTTCTTATAAGACCAATATCATGTCCGGTGAATTCGGTTCTAAGGCATTAATAAACTCTTTTGCCATTTAATGCTATCACAAAGGCTAGTGCATATTAAATTTTTCTTCAGTCACCTTTAGAATTGCAATTCCATGAGTGAATGCGACCTCTTATTTCTCAATACCATTGAGTGATTTATTTTAGTACTATATTATGTAAACATACCTAATTCATTTGCTATTAATAAATGTCCTTTACAATAGTGTAAGAAAAGTACGTAGTGACAGCAATAAATTGTAGAAAATGCACAGAACCATCTATGTGATACACAGGTCAGCAGAACTGAAACTACAAATCCAGGAGTACATCCAGGAGGTAATGGATATCGACGGATTCGCCACCAGTCTGGAGCATTTCAGGAAAATAGTGGACGGCATACGTTACGCTAAAAATGGCTCCCAGAAGGAGTACCCAAAAGTTGTGTTCCTCGGCACGGGATCCTGTATACCCAGCAAGACCAGAAACACCAGTGCCATAGCTGTGCAAATAGAGTAAGTATTAAAATGTGATAATTTTGGGGCAAGACAAGAACTAATAATAATATCTTAGGACATTTCCACACATGGTCATCTGATTACAAACTAAGC
>DWDT01003814.1:0-11875 GCA_018245595.1 Microceris scylla | reverse complement strand
GCAGACTATGGCCTTAACCCTCTTAATATGAGAGGAGACCCGTATTCCAACAATGGAATTGTAATGGGTTGAAAAAATAAAATAAACGAACGAAACGAAAAGGTAGAGGGATGTAGTACACTCCCAAGTTTCACCACGTTCACGTCCCACCATGCCATACTCTGAGCAGTGTACAGTATTGTCTTGCTTATTAAATACTTGTACTTCAGTTGCACTTTATGTATTTTATATCGCCAAACTTTTCATAAAACAAATTTTCTTCCTCACATAACAGACACGTGCAAGTGGCTTGCAAATCAGCTCGCTTTATCTATATAGCATTGAAGAGAAGCTCTGAACTTCGCGAACACGGGTTTAATGGAACCATTAAAACCACCTTCAAAACAACTCATCCGGGAGTTCTTAATTAATGTAAGACACAATTTTAATGAAGTTCGTTTTCGGTGTACCACTAATTTCTAATTATCCACTCGAAATTACATCATCTCGTGCTAAAACAATAAGCAACACCCTGTAAGGTGGGGTATTTCAATTCGCACGGTTTTAATTAAACTTTCGTAGCCACGTACCTACGGGAACTCGTTCGGGAAGTTAATTAGAAGAACTAACTAGTCCGCAGTTGTATCATGAAGCGCACATATTTCGCATTTATTCAACTCTGCTGGATTTACTTTGGTATGACTAACGGGCCTGTTGTGTTTGTTTATATGTAATACGTGGAATGAGTGCTGCGTTGGGGTGTATCCGAGCAGATTCAGGAAGATGTGCGGAATAAGAGATCCTTGCACCACAGGGATACCCTTTTATATGCAGCATGTGCATGGCATACATTAGTTTGAGGTGTTTTAGCTCATACGCCTAAGCTGATTTGAGGTAGAAAATTAGAATCTAGTCATTTAAACCGTATACACGCAAATGATTAAAAATATATCAGAGAAAAATGCGACCGCAAATGAATTTACAGGGCGCGCACCAATTATATTTCTAACGCAAAAAATCTTTGCAACCCATAATTTCGCCGGATCTAAACGCGTTTATCACAATAACGTCCATAAATTCGGTACATTTAAACAACAGTAATTTAATTAAACAAATTAAAGAAAACGAATTTAAATTCCCGTGTTTCGGGCGGTACTTTTTGCTGTCGGCAACCCTGCATTAATCTTCGTTACGCAGCGCGGGCGGGCGGAGTTGCACTCAGTCGCGGATTCATTACGATTCAGCGTTGGTCACTAGATATTCAACCCTTACAATCTGAAGTGCTCTAATTGCGATATCAATTTTAAAAAAAACATTTTCACGACTGTATATCTCCGAAGGGGTAGATAAAGCAGTGTAATACAAGGGTGTAGTACCGCTTTCGCTTTAAAAACCAAATCGGCTAGAACAACCGGAGTCTATAACGCGTGTATACGTAAGGGGTACATATCTTTTGTCTATTTGATTCGAAATAAATAAATTTATTGCCACAATTATAAATAACAGCATATGGCTGTTTATAAACGACACATATTTCCGTAAAAAATTTCTACTTTACGTCATGTACCTATCAAATGCCAAAATAAATTAAAAATAGAAGTAACAAAGTTGTATTTCATTATACAAAACCCTATTTTTAGTGGAACTTAGAGCGAAACCTTGTATTAATCTTTGTTATGGGCGGTATTTGTGATTCATTAGCATCCCTTCTGTCAACCATTTCTCGAATGTTCTTAGGTCTATTCTCTCTAGCTTTCATTTATTCCTACGAGGTCTAAACGTTTCAAGGTTATTATTATCACTATCATAGCATCACGCCACGTCCCTAATAAGCTAGGCGAGGGCAACGTAGCGTGCCTTCCACCTTCCTGTTGCCTTTGGATATTTCAAGACTTCAATCAAAATCGTAACAAAAGATTTGAAAATCGTTTTAAAACCTTACCTAGAGAACGCAAAATATCTAAACAAATAATGAACATTAACTGATTAGATTCAATCAACTAACGACAGCCAAAATTAAACTAAAATGAACATCAGAATTTCAAACTAATGACATCTACCTGTGGCGATGATTTTGATTAATGTTTTTAATTAAATCAACACGGCATAACGAGATTAGATAATTGTTTCTAATTATCAAATGGTGTTGGAAAATACCTCTTGGCGTGTTCAGTTATTATGACTATATTTTAAAGTAATTTGATTGTAATTAAGAACGAGCCGCTTGCAGTGTGGTGTTGTTGTTACGGTGTGAATGCACGCGACACTATATGATTAGTGTATGTACTGTTTTCTAACAGATTTGAAATGAATGCGATATATCAGACATTAATACCTGAAGAGAAATATTTGTAAGCTACTTTAAAAATGTTGCGCGCACAGGAGTATGAGATTTTCCATAGGTAAAGTTTATATAAAGAGCTCGGACAGCTAAAAATGTTATAAAAAACAAACAATAAAATATTCATTGACGTAAAATATAATAAAATATTCAAGATTTATAGAGTTACACCCTTTTGTGGGAGGCCTATGTCCAGCAGTAGACTAAGATAGGCTGATGATGATGATGATGACACTCTTTGATATAAGAACCTTAATAACGTTCAATATTTCGATTATTCTTTCCTTATCATATTTCTACTCACATCATGTTTTAAGGCAAGGCTTATTAATGAACCTATGTATATATTATATGAAACTGGCATCCGTTTATGAAAAGAGTGATATATGTATAATCATGAAATATTTGTCACCTGTGCCCAAGTAAGGCACTGGGAGTGATGTTATAATAAAATAAATCATTTTATCTCTGTAAGTAGGTAGGTACACATAATTAAACCTAATTAAACTTTTTAGGCTTATGAATACGCGAATCGTTGTCGGGGGAGGTCTAAGGTTGTGACGCAATAAAACAGTATCACGGCTGGCTCGTGTTGCTAATCTTGGACCGCTAATGGATTTTGTGCTCTGTTAGGCGCGTTACACATTTGCGACCGTTTTGAGCGATTGTGCGTTTCCAAACCAATATAGGTAATACAAAGGCACACATCTTTTAATATAACATTTTTAAACGAATGTATAGCGAATTAAAAGTCTTGGATTTGCTTTAGTTAAGATTTTTCAACTTTTAGTTCGTCACGAAGAACATTATTTAATGATTTATAAAATAACGAAATTTTGTTCATTCAGCAACAGACATGGAAAACGTCAATAATATTTACATATTTACTCAACATTTTCTCATTTAATAATCCTCACAAATGAAAATTGTTAATATAGCAACAGAATAAATATTACGTGTGAAAAATAAGAACTTGCAGCTTTCGATACATTTAAATCCAAATATTTTTTTTTCCATTGCAATCGAAAACCATTAACCAAAGGAATATATCATTGTCATAAAGCCTTCAACAACATGAATACCTCAATGTGAGTGTACAATTCAACCTCTCTAATTAAGTAGTCGCTAATCTGTCGCACGATTGTAGGGCCACTAATGGGACACGAGGCGTGTCAAATCTTCATTATACATATATACATGTATATGTATGTACGTGTTATACACGCAGGAACGCCCCAAGCTCCACTGCTCATGAATAGGGCATCAACAATTTGTTACGGTGCTAACACAGATTAGGTCTTTGTGAGCGATAATTGATTTCGTTTGTTCTCAGCTGATAGTAGAACAATTATTTGTAGATTTGCACGTGTGATTGGTGGATTAGTTGAACCGGTTTCTTTTCTTTGTCAATAGTAAGCGTTATACTTATAAAATATTAATAAAATAATTAAAAGGCTTTTATGCATCATTCTATAAAACGATTAGTTAGAGAATTTTATACAAAGTATCCAGTATTATGGATCTTAGACTATTCAAGAATCTGAAACGTAATTAGGTTCGGGCCGAACGGAAAATTAAACTGTCAGGATATTAGACATACAAAATAAAAGGCGATAAGAAAGCTTTACAAAGTGAGAGAGAAAACTGTAGTAATACAGATTTTAGTTAAATCAAAATGAGTTTAATTAAAAGATTATTTAAGTTTAAATAAAACATGATAACATTAAGAAGGCAATGAAAAAGAACAACACGAAATAGACGAGACAATAAAAGTATCTTTTTTGTATACTACTAATACCATTAAAACAAACAATTGTGTCAACAAGTCCCATATCGAGTATTGGTTGTTGGAAATCTATTTATAATTGACGACATTAACACGTAGAGCAACATAAACACGGCTTTACCGTTTCAATAACGCTACGTAAACAAATAAACTCGAAACTTACACGTTACATTAATATGTAACGGTAATCCGGGAGTCGTTACTCAAACATGTAATACATACATCACCCCCGGGAACATTAACACAATAATATAAACAACGTTGGTGCAAACTGCCAACTCTTCCTGCAAACGTGACACGCCGGCCTGACGGAAACCCTACGTAAAACAGCCGTCAGCTCACGACCTTAATAAGGGAGTATAAACAGACAACTACATATATACAAAATCCCATTTACTGGTGGTACTGCGTCAGATTACAAAGAATGGAAAAGAAAAATTAAATACGAAATATTTGGGTTTATTGGTCATGTGCGTTGGATATGGTTCAGGTAACTCAACTGAAGATGGAAATTTGAAAGAGCTGTAATATATTGTGATTTGTTGTAGAAAAAAATTTCGCTTTGTTCTGCTGTTAAAAGTCCTGGTTTAAATCGAAATTTCAATTTCGATCCAAAAATGACCGAAATTTGGATGCATACAAACCTAAGATTAACAGTGGCTGAGATTATAATGAAACCTAAAATAAATTAAAATTAATGTAATTATAGTACTGTCACCCTACCTGGCAGTTAGGCGTCGTTTTCGTTGAAATTTTTCGCAACCCATACACCGATGTCACACGGACTCTATAACCAATACTCTGTGTATCCGCAAAAATTGCAAAAAGAATTGCGCGCGTGAAAAAAAAAACAAGACAAAAAAATTCGCGACAAAATCGGCGCCGCTGCGAACGAGCATGATGGAACCCTGTTATGAATCTTTCACGTCATCCTGTTTTTATGTCCGGATATAAAATTGAACGTAAAATTCTAGGCACGCCGCCATCACCCTCACGAAGTCAATCATTGGTTTATTAGACACTAGCTCACACTTGAATGTCTGCTCGCTATTAGCTTCCCCACATTTTACTGAACTGAGTAAATTCAGTGGGAATTAAATTTTTCATCACGATACATACATGCTTGCTTTCTTGCGAACGAAACATCCCTTGGTGAAACTTAAAGTAACTTTGTATAGAGCGTTGGTAGAATACCAATATATAGTTGCCTTCTGCTGTTCCTAATCTTATCCCCGTTCATTGTAGTAATTCTGAAGTCAGTCGTAATAAAATAAGAAACCTAAATGCGTAGGAAAACTAAAGACAGAGATTGAAAAATAATGGTAAAAAAATTGAAATCCAAGTTCAAAATGTATATGTATAAGGTAACTTGTACACATAGATCGATAAGTTCGGTTAGACACATATGTAGGTATATGTATATAATGTTGGGGATGCTGGTGGTGGTTTAGATAAAAGCCTGCAAACATATTAAGGCGTGCCCAAAGTACCCGACACGTAATATAACTACCCTTAAAATATATGGAAACGGTCTTTACGTGAAATAACTTTTGGGTCTCGCAAGAGAAAGGACTTGAGCGAAGAATGATTTGAACGAAGAAGTTGTAATGGATTAAAAATCGATTTGTTGGCACACTACAGGAATAAAGACTAGAAAGAAAAGAACAAAGACAGGGTATAGAGGAAGGAATAACAGTGTTGATTAAAGTGGATGTGAAAGATGGGCAAGCGTTTTCCACCAGCAGCATAATACCAACTAGGAAGTCTATACTCTAATAACTTTGATAGTAGACAGCATGGTCTAAGACAAAAGAAGTACTAATTGTCATAAGAAACAAGAAAGTAGTCTTCAACTCCGTTTTATTTTAAATAAATGCGAATATGTATTTAGGAGGAACCTTTTTCCATCAGAAAACCTACAAATTCCGTTGCAGCCTATATAATCTAATGACCAGTCATATGTATCAAACAATGTGGTGAAGATATCCAACACAAAACCAAAGAAGTTTTTTTACAATAGTCCATCAATATTTTAATGGTACTTGTACCATTACAACATTAAATGATTTGCTTTTAATTCAAGGAATCAGATTTCAAGGAGTAAACAAAGAATACCTATATCATGCCTTTGTCGTAAAACTTTCCAAGTCTGACTATTCTAAATGCTGATATATGTTTTGGATTTGCCTATAAATATTAATGCTTCCGATACTTGAGGCCGGGAAGACGGATATTGAAAAGTTTGGTGTTTGGAAGTAGGGAGCAGATCATATTTTCCTCGCGAAGAATCTTCCTCCGTATAAGTCTTGATGGAGATATCTCCGAACATACTTGTAGCTGAGATAACTTATCACAGAATATGATTACTCTATTTTTGAAGTATTACAAGTATGTTGAAAAATCAAGTTTCTATGAAGGATTTAATGCAAAATATAGTACAACAGAAACGTACAAGCCTTACAATAAAGGTAGAAAGCTTAATTTAAATCAAATTGTATAAGTAAGAAGCGCATCTGTACAAAATTTCGCTTCCAACTCAAAGGATTTGCGATTCGAATCCTGAAGTCGTGGAACGATAAAAGTTTTGAAGAAATAAAGTTGAATATTCAGGTTAAATGTCAGAGCTAATCCATAGACATTCGTCAATCATCAGCTCAATAATCATTAGAAGTAAGAAAAACTGTATGTGAGCTAATACGTAATATTTAACCAAATGAACGATACATTTTTACTGAAAGCTAATATTGGGAAAAGTCATTGGAATTCGAATATCTACTAGTCTATGTCAATTCATTATACTTGTAATTAAATCTAACAGCTATGAAAGCAATAAATATTTAATAAGAAATATCACTGATTTCAACAAAACCCTAAGCTTACGAAGACACTGAAATGATTTACTTAAATAAACAAGGCGTCATCGAGCACTTGAGTGAGTTGTTTGGATAATGGTTGTTGATCATCCAGTGGCGTCGAGAGACGGAGAGGAAGTGGTTTAATGTTTATCAACAAAAGGTAACTGGCTGTCAAGATACGATGGTTAGTCCCGGAGACGTACTCGGGAAGCGGTGAGCGACTTTGTTTGATCTAATTGTAATATGCCAGCAATTGTTTTTATAGAATATATTTATAACTACATATGAGTATAAAAATAGCAGAAGCAACATTTTGTACATACAGTACTAGTATATATCGTGGATATTTGTAATATTCTATAGGAGTTATTAATATTTTTAGCAAAATACCTTATAACAATAAACCTCAACACTCGTAGAAAGTATATTTCAAAATTGCGTATAAACAATAGTGTAATTTTTATAGTTACATATGATTACTGGACTGAGTACGTACATACATGACTTCATTCGCATTCGCGTGGCTAGTAGGTACTAAGATTCCCTAATAAGTTTCGTTTTTGTATACACAACCAGAATAGACTTCATATTGAAAATGGTCTCGTCTTGAAAGGTAATTTTACATCATATTCAAACAGTTTAGATATAAAAAAATATGTGTACAGTTTTTATGATCAAATCATTCTTTTGAAGTCTCCCATATTTAATGCACGTGGTAAGCATGGTCGGTCTTACGAAACACCTTTGAAGCTCGAGTTTGTTACTTCGTCGTTTATGAAGTAATTTTGATTGAATACATTTATTACGTGTAGACATGTTGCTTTGTAAAACGGCGAGTGGATTACGGATTGGAGATTTTTGTACTGTTGTTAAGTTTTTCAGAATCGAAACCTGGTAGAAGTGCTAATACAAGTATGTATGTACACGGATAGATTAATTATAATTAATTAACGTACCATCACGCCTGTAATACATAGTGTACTGTGCATTTATAGTTAGTAGTATACTATACATTTAGTACGTAGTACATGTACATTTATAGATATTACTCCTACTCCTAGTACTACTCCTTTGCCTACTCCTTTGAGAAAAAACAGGCGTGATGTTATGTTATATTAATGTAGCGTAAATTATTCATTCGTTCGAATCAACTGAAGTAAAAACGCTAGATTGACTGAAAATGGTAGTATTGTACGAGGGACTAGTCACTATAATCACAGATTCCATCCTCTTCAAGACTTTCTATTGTAACAAAATCTTAAAAAGTACGAGAGAGAAAAGGGAAGTGAGCCTATTGCCGTACAAAGTATGTAATTAGTGCTAAAGTTTTATATAATGTTATAAATACATATATATCCCTATTTGCTAATAAATGTACATACATACTTCTTCCTTCGAAATAAAATAATACAAGATCACAATCGTTTAAGACGTATTCGCCAACCACGTAAGCAGAGCACAAGGCGACAGGTGGGTGAGTAGAAGGGCACAAAGCCGTCCAACAAGGTTCGGGCCAGATGGTAGCGCGAACAGAGGGTCGCAGTGAACATCTGGCGGTATTCGGTACCTCATTTAAATTTTTCTTGGTTAGATTTACTAAATTTATTGGGATTAACTGTATCTGAGTTAGTTAGTGTATGTATTTTATCATGTATCTGAGTTAGTTAGTTTAATTGGACTTGATGTCCGTTCTAGCTAACCTTTTAATAAATAAATAAATAAACTGTCTCTCTGACATTTTTATAGATGCGGATGTAAATTGTATTATACTCGTAAGTACACATTTGTATATATTTAACTTTGATCCAGTGCTTGCAACCGCGACTGCAGTTCGGGAGATTTTGGGTTCAAATCCCCGGTCAGGCACTATTGGATTTTTCTAATTTAGAATTTCTAGTAGTGACTCGGAATTTGCATCTGTGTCCGTTGGATTATACTACGCTCCTCTGTCTACCTCTTCGGGGATAACAAGCGTGGTATTACGTTAGATCACGTATGTATATGCACAAATAGTGTGCACGCATAGTTTACACAAATATGTATGTACTATGTACACATTCATTTGTTATTCTGCAGACCGTGAACGTCTGAAAGAATAGATACTAAGCACACATTACATGCTGATATATTCATTTGTTTCTTTTGCAAACGGTACTTTACACAACTCTCAACAGAATAAGTGAATCAAGAAACAATATTATTTTGCGCTTTGCTGAAACAACTAATTTTATTTCTGGTTATAGCAATTAAATAGATTATCAATATTTAAATATCTACATAATTATGATATTGTTGTACCAATAAAGATTGATTTTACCTTCATAAGAAAGACATTTAGTCTCGATGTAGAACATTTAATATGAGAATTAACCGACTTAAAATTTAATTAGAGGTAAAAGCAAGATGGGATGCAAAGCCAGATGTTAGTCCGGTGTAATATAGGTACTCGTATGCAGATGATGGTCAACACGACATCTGCTGTGGGCCCACGAAATTGTACAAAATTAAACGTGGGCAATATATGCGGTCTTGTTTATTTGTTTAATATCATTTGTTCTGTTAAAGTGTGGGCTTATTGACCTCAAATATGCTAAGTTATTAAAAATACAAAACTATTGCAATATATACATATATAGGTATTCTTTAAATAATGACGATATTAAATCACTACTCCTATTACGTAGTAATATTATAGTGAAGCTATAATTTTGTTTATGTAGTAATTAACATCAATCAATTTAAACCAATAACATAAACAATGTTACCACAGTTCCTCGCTAGATGGCGTTAAATGTATATTTCAGAATCTTATCTGTATTGCAGCGCGCACGCATACAAAAAGGTATCTTCGAGAATATTAGATCTTTAATCGTTTCTTAATACCCCATACCGAGGAATTTCAAAGCCGGAAAATATTAAAATTGCGGAGGATTATTAACAGACCGGTTGAAGTTTAAAAGAAAAGCAATGAAGAAAGAGCAGTCAAAACTAAGTCCTTTGGCTATTCAAAGCTTATCTTCCTTGTTCAATCATGAAAACTGCTTTAAAAATCTTATCTCCGGGAAGTTTTTCTCCATAATTTCAAGATAATCCGATCTTGATCAAAGGAGCTAAGTAGAAAAATTTAAACATCTCGACGCTTTGAGCTATTGCGCAGTTTAAATGTACCTAGTGCATATTATTAAAAATACATGAATAATTGGTTTGAATATATAACTAACTAACTAACTAAGATGGTGCAACGATCCAAAATGAGTGTTAGCCTCCGACACTAAGGTATTATGCCATTTCGACCTGTCCTGCGCCATCTCCGGCCAGGAATCGCTGGAAAGGAACTATGAAGTTGCGAATGACTCGCGCAAATATATAACCTCCAATATAAATCTTTAACATTAATTTCAATCACCCATAGTGTTTGGAGATCCTGGTTTCAAATTTTGGAATACACTTCCGCTTATGAGATGCCAATTGCTGCAAGGGTGAGGGCAAACATCACGAAGAAACAGTTGTCAATAATGATTTTTAAGAAGACAAGAAGCGCGTTCGAACCAAATTAAGCATATGAGAAAACACTTGCATGTAGTTCCATACATTATAGTTATATACATATCCTCACGCCAAGTCCCTCACGAGTTAGGCAGAGAGCACGAAGTGCCAAATCTCTATTCTTGCAGACCTGCCGTGCTCCACCCACATTCATCAATCCCTTCATGCATGTACACCCATTTTAGAGACTTCTAATTCCTCTATCAGTCAGAACCTAATATACATATTTGATCGAGATAGGTGAGGCTTAGTTTTATAGTAATATAATAATTAATGATAATATAATTTTATTTCGAATTGTTAACAGTACCACGTTTCTATCAACCCGGAATGGGCCAACGTGGCGATGTAAGCTCAGGATTCTCCGGTCACATAGCTAAAAGACATTGATGGGTACGGTCATTACAGAACAACCTAACAATCTACCTCCATTAGTAATAACATGAATATTGTATCAGTGTAACTTTATGCTAACCTTGGGGATCCTTTGCGTGCTCCCATTCAGACCACCTGCCTACCCGCAGGGCGCTTCGATTGCGAATCAATTTTTATGCACCAAAATATTTTGATTGTATTTTATTTGATAAACAATCCTTGCCAACAATGACTTCTCTGTTGTTTATTTGAGTAAAAAAATTATAATTAATGAACAATATTTGTTTTTTCAAATCTAAACTAGAGCAGAGAACAACTATTCAGAATTTTCTCAATATTATTCCTAACCAATAATAATATAATAATAATCTATGTATAAGTGTTACTCAAAATGTATATGGGTACGTACATACTAGGCGGGTAGCGAACCATCTCTAACTTGTCTCATCACACATGTACATACTCGTATGTGTAGCTTATTGTCCGTTGTGTGTGTGTGTCTACATCTGCCTACAAATACTCGGTCGAGCGGTCACTAACAATAAGCAGTTGTGTGCGTTCGTGCATTGAAATGCAATTCGTAAATTGAATAGATATTAATCAATTCATAGACTACTAACGTCACAGTAGCCATCTTGGTGGTTTGACGTTAGAGAATTCATGGCTTGGCCCCCGGTTGGAGAGACGTCTAAGTGATCTATTGATGTGTGTGTATGTATGTATTAGTAGAATCCTTACCGATTTTTATGTTTAAGAAATTAATCAAAAATCTCAAGGGGTTAACTGGAAAAGAATAATATTGGACATCAAACCCACCCTGTGTAATCTAGCTATAGATTAATAATACAAAATAAATAATTTACTAAACGAATGAATGAAATAATAAATAAATAAAAATTACCAATACTACTGCCTGTATTGACTGCCTCGTTGGTCGTGTTGGTTGCATGTGCGACTGTCGATCGGGAGGTCCCGGGTTCGATTCCCGGGTCG
>DWDT01003813.1:0-11875 GCA_018245595.1 Microceris scylla | reverse complement strand
GTTGTTACACAAATACCTGTTAGATCCATAGATTAAATTTTTTTCGGTTCAGTCATAAAAATGTGATTGGTGTAGAATAAGGTTAATGCGATCTTCAGTTTCGTAAACAAAAACAATACGAAGCCGACTGAAAGATAGAAGGAGAAGGAAAAACAACCATGGCCATCTTGCTCGCGCCACGAGAAGAGCGGATTCTGTCCTGCGACTGACAACTTACAGTAATTAATTCTTCTCTTAAAATTTTGATTCACCTGTTTCCAATGGTATCACTTGACTTGGCGTCTTGTCCAGTTGCGCTATACATATATTGCAGTAAACAGATATTTTTTAACGTCTTATGTTATTTTATTGTCTCCGAACGTTAAGTCGAATTCAGTCTCAAATAAACTACATTCTAATGGGTAAATATTAATCGGTATAATAGATTTACTAAGAAATGATGTAGGTATCTCATTTTTAATTTATTTAAGTTGATTCAATTTTTTTTAATGTCTGCAATCATATTGATTCGGGAGTGATATATATAACTTTTTGTTACGGATTGGATAAATATATCAGAAAGTAGGGTAGTTTTAAAAAAAAGTTTCAGAATATTTGATAATTGTTTGATGTTATCGCAAAATAAATTAGAGCACAGTCATTAGCACACTTGGAACACAGACACGCGTGGTTGAGCAGTCGCAGACCGTCGCTCCGTGGCCGCTAACACCAAAACGACATCTAACGGACACGAGCGACGTGGTACACACATGCGAACCCAAGCAGACACTTCTCGAATGCCTTAGCATCAATCATTGGCCAATACGCCTCGTAAAGAAAAGAAAATGGGATATCGAGGTATGGTACAGAAGTTTAATTTATAGTGGTTGTCTTTGGACAACTCAAGGATTGATAATTATTGATTTTAAGGGTATCGACATGAAAGGACGGTCGCTTAATTATGAAGTATGCTATTATAGGCATTAGAGGAGGTCGCGTCGTCCACCGCCGCTCGAACACCGAGTCGTGCAGTACGGGGCCGCGCTGCATACATCATCCGGATCACCTTTGGCGGCGCACATGGGCGGGTGCGCGCCGCCGTCCCTTACGCCCTTCAGGTGGCGCGAGATTAACAAGATGGCCGCCGTGCGCGCCGCACCTGCGCGCGACGCGGCCGCGCGCCTCGACTCACGCCGCGAGCCCTCCAGCTCCAGCGTGCCCGACGTGCAGCCGCTGCGCGACGACGCGCGGGACGACGCGCGCGTCGCGCTCAGCGTGCCTCCTGCAAGTATTCATCGGACCGTCAATCTTTGTCAGTTCGCTGCTGGATATAAATCTTTCCTATTTATCCAAATACTCATGTTGCTCCTTATTTCGTTATCCTACTTTAAATAATTCGCCAATTACCTAATATACAACCGCAAATTACCCGCGAATTACCTAATATATAATAACACACCCGTCGTTACAGTCCTTAAATTCGAAAAGATTACTCTTAATTCTTGATTATTATAATGTTAGTACCGTAGTCCCGTTAATATCCACGAACGCGTCTATAATACAGTCATATCGTTTGAGAATACTTTCTGAATGTCTTTGCTGGCGGTAGTAGGTATTACTCGAAATTAGTATCACTCGCTAGTTATCTTCTTAATGATGCTCGTCTTCTCAATGGTACTAAAAGCAGTCATAATATGGTATCTCTACGCACCGGTGTCGTTGAGCGAGTAGAGGCAAGGAGGCGTCAGTCGGGCGTCGGCGAGGTGCGCGGGGTGGTAGCGTGCGCGGGTGTACAGGTGCAGCACCATGCACAGCAGGCCGGCTAGCACGAAGATGCCCGACGCTACACCCAGCAGCGTCGGCATGTCCGCCGTCAGCAACACCAGGTCTGTAGTCAAAACAGGTCAGCTATTAACTTCAGGGTACAACAACTGTGTCATAATTTGATTTTGTCTGGTATGAATATTTTTCTGTATTTTAAGAAAGCAAAAATTAAAATAAAGCTAATTTGCTGTACATTTTATGTACAGGTAATTAGAACTTTGCTAAAACCTAATAATACTTGGATACGAAGAGTTACGGATCGAGCTTAGTGGCGTGCTATTGGAAATGCAGCTATGTCCAGCTGTGGACGGGAGTAAGCTGATTATGACGATGAATAATACTTGGTAGTGTACCTTACCTTCGCAGTTAGCATTTTGATAATAGTACCTACTTGTTTTTGTAATATACCTTCATCAACGATTGTTGATACAGATAATAAATTGACTTTCAGATACAAGTCAATAAAGTGTTTTATTGATTGGTAAAGTTTCAAGTCCCGATAATTTTGTTGTCCAGTTAAAAAAAATACTATTATTAACATTTCACTGGTTAACATATTCAGAAGAAAGAGCCTTTTGGTTACATGCAGAGGCCTCCTCGGTTTGTTCCCATTACATACCTTCGGTACAGAACACGCGGTTGGTGGGGCGGGAGTGGCTCGTGCTGTGGTAGCCAGGTTCGCACTGGCAGTACGCGTTGTGGTTGACCTGGACGCAGGACGCGTGAGGGTCGAACGCGCGGCACGTCTGCCGGTAGAAGCACTGCTCGCCCAGCTTCTTCGCTGTGAAGGTTATCGAAAGAAATTATTAGAAACGGAAATATATTATTATGGTCTTAATAATAAATGTCCTCGTTTCATGTGAAAATAAAACTGTTTTTAAGAAATCCTAAGACTTCCCGAAGTATTCCCGATGTGCGGTTGGCGAAAGACAGGAAAAAAAGATTGGTTCTTAAACGCCAACAATCTACTGGCAACTTCACTGGTGTTGTCCCTATGCACTGGTGACTAGATACCATCAAATAGCTTGTGTCTGTTTGTTCCGATCCGATCCTATTATCATTCCACTTCAACGCTTCAACGCTGAATGTATTAAAAAATATCTGAAAACGAACACGTAGTGACAGTATACAAATATACATACATATATGTAGATATACAACATGCGGTTCATAACAACACTTTTTATTTAATGTAATAGTAATACTAAAATTAAATTGAACGCGTTACCTAGCATTTCAATTCCGCTTATATGCTGTTACATACATATAACCGAAACCAGCAAAGTTACTAGTTTATGACGAAATAGTCTTGTTGTTTTATTTTTGTCACGAGACGAGAATGACATCTTATGTGAACATTATTTAAGCATATTTTTATCGCGGCGCCGAACCGAGCTGGCATCATGACAACTTTTCAACTAGTTAGAAAACCCCTGAAGTGTGATATGTCCACGAAATAAACTCGACCAACTTTAGTATCCTTCTGTGACCGATTACGTTGCTACTACTGTGATAAACCTTGGAATTCGATTCCTGTGTCGAATGTTACAAAATAAAATTGATTTGCCGATTAATAAACACATAAGGCTTCGCATACTTTCAAATAAAACTGAAAAAAAGGTTTTAATTATCAGCTTTTTTAAAAATTCATTAATTCAATCAATAGAGGATTTGTGTGCTGTGCTGGATAGTTGTACGGGCACCGTAAAACCTTATTTGTTATGTTTAATTATTACTTTTCTAAATATTTATTATCTTTATGTACAAAAACTCTAGTATACATAGTACTGTGTATATATAAATAGTACTATTTGTATATACGAGTACCTATATACCTAAATAAGATAATATTACGTGAAACCAAGTTTAAATTGCCACAGTTAAAAAAATATTTAATTAGCAAACCTATTATATTTCACACAGTTGACGCACATATTTATATGCAGTTAAGGATGGCACATTTTTTTATCCAGTATCTTTAACATTGAGTATATTCTCTAGCAAATGATAAAGGCGACGGTGCTGCCATCTAGTATCGGATAGGAATATATTTCGCGAGGACGTTCATATCGAACATGAGATTGTAAACGGGCAGCATTTTAAAAAAGATAGACGCGCAAGCCAGAACTCCTTTGAAGTGTTTTATTAAATTATTGTCCCCATATTAACTATTATAATTACTGTAGATGGGTCACCTACAATTTATTTTTTTATAATCGGCCCGAGTTATCAATATATGTATTTAGGAGTTACAAAAATATATTCAAGGTGCCAAAATGTCCTACTTTTTTTATCATAAAGGCTATCGTTTGTCAGTTGGACTATTGCGGTTAAGAGCCGAAGCAACAGAGGTTAAGAAAACAAAATACACCGAGATATATTTTTGTATTAAAGACGAAACAAGTGTATCGTAACAAGTGAAAAAAAATTTGTCTCGTTTCGATTCAACGTTGAAGATTGTAAGGTCAGCACATAAAGTAGATTTTAATCAGGGGATTATATTAATGATGTGGTGTGGCGGACTTCGTTGGCGCCGCACTGCGTCGCGCTTTGAAGTGGAGAGTCATTTTCCCGCGCCATTTTCAGCCCAATGCCATGTTTTTTGGCAATAACTCTACAGATGGAAACGAAAAATTGATGGACATACGTGCGGATAAAGAGAGATTGACCCATACCCATACATTTGTCCAGTCGTGACCACCGTTAGGTACACTTTGCTAAAATGTGGCTAGATAATGCAACAGTGGTTAATTTAATTTTTTCCTCAATTCTATTTTTCGCATTGATGATACGTAGATGCACTGCAGTTTTTACGTAGATGCATTTTTGATTTGAAAATGAAAGTACTTTTATTTTATTATGTATTATAGGTATGTATAAGACTATAAAAAAGTGCAAGATATTTAAGTTATCAAGAAATTATGTACAAGCATATTAACTAATTAGTAAACATTAGGTACATTTTGAAACACATTATCGTAGATTGAACGAAAGTTATTAAGACACGATAAGTAAAACAAATACGAGTATAATCCTCCATCAGAATACATACATATGTACGTACATGACATGACATACCTACAAATCTACAGAATCTAACCGCATTAAAATCCTTCACTGCATGTGATTATAGTTGTGTAATGACTGTGTATAATTACACCGCACAATTGACTTTGCTACCATCTTTGTAGAGTTGGCGCGCTGATATAATTTACATTAAAAGCTAAACGCTAAAAGCTTTATTTCCACGCGACTTTCATTTAAAAGCGGCGCGGACCTGTATCGCGGCCGCAACGAACGCCCCTCGGAAACCTTTTGTGGCATTACACACTGCGCTACCTTTGTATAAACAAGGCTTAAAACTCTCTATAAAGCGACAGCTAACAAGAAGTCCGGCTGGCATTAAAAGCATTATATATTTTTTTGCTATATTCTTTTAAGGGACAGGAAGTTGAAATGTAACAAATATTACTTTTATACGAGTTAGAATTGGGTGAAAAATATTTACGTTATGTAGATTTAGTTTAGTCGCGGAACTATTTAACATGGCGGTAGTTCCAAAATATAATCTAAAACCGTTGTTTCTACCGCTTCCAAAATCATACTCACGTTTACAAATACATAGAGTTGTTTGTTACCATTACAAATACATGGAGTTATTAAAACCCGTCTCTTTCTTCCTTCATCAACATTACCATAAATTCCTTCATCGTCCTAATGTTGGACACGTGCCTCTTCTAAGAATGAAAAGGGTTAAGGCCATAGTCTGTTACTTTAACCAAGTGCCGAGTGTGTAAGTAAATCAAAGCTGATTTTCCATGAATAATTCCTATATATTTGTGGAGCCTTGAAGAAGAACTGATGTGTTTATACAGAACGCATATTATATTTATGAGTGGACGGCATTGTTATGTGTTAAACGCTAATAAATTATGATTGTTCTCATAGTTATGGTCACCCGTTTAATTTTGCGACGAGATCAGCATAAAAGAGTAGAATTATAAAACTGTTGATGATGATGATGATATGAGCTATGAGCGTAATTAATGGTTTTATTATTTAAGTCATTTATATTGGTATTTTTCTTTCTCCGTCGGTTACTGCCTCGTTTGTTGAGTGGTTGCAAAGTGCGATTGCTGTTCGAGGTGTCCTAAGTTCAATCCCGGGTCGGGTATTATTGGATTTTTCTAACTTAAATTTTCTTTTAGAAACTTTTTTGAAGTGATTCGGAGTCTAGAGGTGTGCCCGGTGTGTGGCAATAGGCTCTCCATCTATTCCACCGTGGGACTTAAACGTGGGACTGGTGAAACGTGGGAATGTACTACACTCCTCTGCATAACCATTCAGGAATTACATGGATGAAGTTACGCTCTTTCTTCGTCTTGTTTTTTATTTATTTACCTTTAAGAAATGTATAACAAAAGAGCTGGTAATAGTTACAAGTGACTGCTAGCGCCCACGGGTGTATGCAACTGACGTCGTATATGACTCCAAGAAAAAGATTCTTAGTGTAGTTAAGTACAGTTATGATAAATTGTTAGTAAGATGATTATTGATAATATTTGATTTTATTTTTGATATAATTGTTAATAAGATAATTTGTCAGTATTTATGTTTATTTTCATTCTCTCTATTACAATTTAGCAAATTGTACCTTATAATAAACGTTATTTAAACTGAACTTGTAATAAATAATCGTTTAAAAATAGTCAAAATAAAATAAATACTTTCATGTTAAGAACTTATTTGTTAACAAAAAACAATATGGCACGAAAGACGGAATACCTCCACCTTGAAGGCGAACATTTGAAATATTTGGGTGCAGTATCTGAGAACTCGAATCCTGTTTACATGGCTAGTTATAACCACTACAGCGTAAAACAGCATGTTATTACAGTCGGTTTCTCATCCCAGCGGTGCCAGATTGTCTCGACGCACGCGGTTTGTTACGACACAGCACAACTTTGTTATCCCTGTGTTTCCAACACGAAAAAGCTTGCGAAAAAGTTGTTATCTATTCTCCCCACCAGTAACTGCAAGCTATAAAAATTTAGTGTCTCTCCCCGCCCATTTTAAATGGCACTGCAGTAATAGAGCTTTAAAATAAATCCTCTTGTCGTCATAAATCGAATTTAGAAGCCATTCTAAGCTTACTTTGATATGTAAGAGTCGAATGAGTGGCCTTCTAAATGGATTTAACAGAATTTGGAAGCGAGAAATTTCTAGTTCATAGAGTTCCGCATCGAGTTGGGGTGAGTTATTTGCCGATCAGACTGTTAATTTAACGCATGGAAGAAACATTTTACATTTTTGAAAACGCAGTCACAAACGGATTAACTGAAGCTATAGATTATATTGGAAGAGTATTCCTGTCGTAACCCAAAATATTGCTTTGGATTTTAATAGGTATTCCTAGCACGAGTTAAGTCAAAAAAGAAAATACGATCGTATCATTCTCACTTTAAAAGAGTCCCGTATCTTATTTTAATTCAGTAGAGTGTAGTGTTTGGCCACAGCCTTGCCTGATGGAAAACAAAAGTGTGTAAAACATGGTTGCCTAACAAGTATCTATTCAGGTTTATTTTGAAAAGCCCCACAAATCAGTATAACTATAACAATAGATTGATATAAGTTGATTATGCTATTAAACTCAAGCATATGCAATTATGTGCAACTTCTTCAATAATTTCCCCAATAGTTAATCTCCTGAAGTCTATTGCATGCGTACGTACATATAATATACTAGAATTTTGTTCATTTTCCTATTGTTCTTCAAATAGGCATTGAATATGTTAGGGCTAGTCCTTATAAATGTCACAATTTCAAATACACACACATACATATGTATATATATGTATATACACGTATGTAAATTTATATATACATATATGTATGTAAAAGCCATAAAATGTCGTTATTTTTAGATTTTTAAACTGCGGCTTTTAGCTTTCCTAGCTAGGTATCTTAGTACTAAGCAATTCTAAGTGTTTATTATTTTGAGATTTAAATATATCTTCATGGGTAGTGCAACAACCCCAAACATATTGAGACAAAGCGAAGAGTACTGGTAAGACTGTGATACGCAGTGACAAGAGGTCTCTGGCTTACTACCGTGGATAGTAAATATAAGGCATACGAAAATTAGCTAAGCCTTACGCAAACGCGCTCTGAATATATTTTCCAACACAAATAACTATCTATGTGAGGATTTATGAAAGGCATCAGTTATTCCTTGTACATGTCTGAACTATCATAATATATGTATAAATAGGGTAAATTTATCCATATACGCGCACAATAGTCGGGATTGATACGTATCGTACGAATCTATAATCTATATCAGTAGATATATAGGTCGCAGCTGTGCACGGTGTAGTTCACCTGCCGACCCGGTAATTGAGTCGCTTCCCCCGAAATAGGCTGCCGTGACGCCCCTTCAGTAACTAATGTATTTGCGTGAACGAAATAAGTTTCCTTGGAGGTTTTCGTAATCTATAAATGTTTTAAGAAATTCTCTCCTTACTGTTAGCACAGTTTTTAATATTTTTGACTGCCTTGTTGGTCAAGTGGTAAATGCGAGTGATTATGGAGAGGTTCTGCGTTGGGCGTGCGTTGCGTACCCAGGTTGTGTATCTACTGTTGGGTATTTCTAACTTAAGATGCCTAGTAGTAGGTCGGAGATTACAGGCGTGATGTTACGTTTACGTTAAAATTTGATGAAGTTCTCTCAGTACATTTTTTGTATATTATCTATGTTTGTATATTATCTATGCTTGTTTATTATCTATGTTTTGTATATTATAGTGTCTATTACTTCTGTCCAGTTTCGTATTAGATTCTATGTGTAGAGTTGTTCCAAAAAAGGTTTTATTTTTAGTATGTTAACTGCAGAAATACAATTTCTGGCGCAAGCAGTGCTTGTGTCGCGGTGCCTTTCTGATCAATAGGTACATAAAGTACTTAGACCACAGCCAATCTAAAGGAATAATTGTTTCTTATTGACAGTTAGTCTTATCTTATCTATGACCTTCAATATTAATAATTATTATAATCAGCCGTCCCAAAAACGTGTAAATAGACAATCCGCAGACGTCTGACTCTTTTTCAAAGATAAAGTCACATTTTTATTGTAAATTTATACTTAAATTTCGAAATTCAATAATCTTGAAAATTCCAATTTTATCTTATCACAAGCAATTGCAATGAATGTTGAGTTCAAAACAAACAAGTATATTGGACAAGAAAGAAATCGGGAGAATGTTTGGTTGGGTGGGCGCGAGCGGGTTTGTTATTATTGTTATATCGTCACGGTAGACCCCTTATGGGTAGACAGGGAGCGCTCAGTGTCAGAGATCTCCACTTTTACAGCAAGGCGTTTTCGGAGATTTTAAAGTTTATTGATAGTTGTGTTGTTTAATGCAATTGAAGCTCAGATTAGTTTAAACCAAGATGACGAAATGAGTTAGCGAAACTCAGGTGACGGTTTGTTACTTGTAAAACAGTTCTATAATTAGGAAGGCAATTTAACATTTGATCTTAAGAGAAATCTGAATACGTATACATATAACCGTAGGTTCACCACAGTATATAACTATACTGTGGTGAGTTTAATGATATAAACATCCGGTATATCAATGTAGATTTTTGGTAGTCGTCTAGAACTAAATAACGCTGGGTTTTTGAATAAACAATAATCACGAGGTGAAGTAAAAAAAAAACAATGCCTTTTATATCTCTTTCTGACTGTAATATTCCTTAATTTATCTATGTATATAAACATTTAAAGAAAAATGTGTACTGGAACAGCATGCTTTCTATGTACCAGTTGTCCCAAGAAGATACGTTACAACATTTTTGATAAAATGAGTTCAGATGGGGTATTCGTTTCGAAAATGATGTATCATAAAAAGCGCACAGTCATTGAACAGGGGAATGCCGATATTAATTTATCACACCTCCTTACGTGGGAGGATGGATTTTGAGCACTCACAGTATCGCGTAGGTTTTGAGCACGCTTATGAAAGAAACAACAAAACAATTCTATTCGAAAACAACCCAGTTTTATACAAAAGGGAATCCAATGAAGCGTACGACTGATTTATTAATCTGTTGTATTCTGCCGCTGGCTACGAATAATTGTGTTTGAAGAAAATTATGTTTATTTGTTATATATTTCGTTTTTCGATTGAATTCGTTTATTTTGTATGTGTATAAGTATATCATGAACAAATACGTTTATTTCAAAGAGTAGGTACATAAAAGTAAGATACATTACTGGTGCTCGATATTTACATACATTTCATTTGAAAATATCTTGTTGGAAGATACCTACTAATGTTTATTTAACATTGATTGTTGTAAAGCATCTGAGACTAAGGTTTATAAGATGACCAATTACAATCTTATAAATTCGTCTAGTTTTGTAATTTCTGAAACCTTATGACAGAACCTTAAAGTTAAGATTATCGAGGGAAGTAATTTTAAATCGTAGATATTCGTTCATGTTATTTCTAAAATCTTTAGACAGAGAATGTTAAATGTGAGAATGTCTTTTAAGAAATTGTATATACATATATGTACATCAATAACCTGATATCCTATTATATAGAGAACTTATTAGAGAACTGTAGTTTACATTTTGGTATTTTGATATTTTGCTGATGTTTTAGGTGTACACGTATGTAGATCTGCCACTACATATGGATAGCCCCTTCTCCAGACAAATCCGCTGTAAGAGATTTCTTTAGAAATACGCATGTGTTTGTACAAATCTCATTACTTTTTTAATTTCCATTTTATTTGTGTACGTAAATTATTAAATAAATGAAATAAAATTAGCCGATATCCTATAAAAATGAGATAAAAGTAAACTATATCTAGTTCCTCTTAATATAATAAAATATAAGTTGGAAGGTCAAAGTAACGAGTGCTTTGACGTTTATTAAGTTCCGGAGTACTTCGCACTGCAAAATTGAACCTCATTAATTTTCGCAGTATAATTTTTCTACAACAGTTTCTTCTTCGCTAGTTTTACTTAAAGCGGAAATTTTTTAACTCATTTACACCGATAGCTATCTTGATTAAAATTGTTGATACTATACATACCTAACTCTATTATTAAACGTTTCGTGAGAATGTACATACATAAATATGTATGGACTCGATGAACACATATGTGAATGTTTTTCCAGAATTACTCGACTCGTTTCGGACCTATACGAGCAAGAAATCAAAAAATATTAAAGCGGTTTAGACCATACAACTAGCGCCATCTATGTGTTATCATTAAGCCACACTTACGTTTAGCACATCCTCTGGAGGGGCCGAGTTCGACGGGGTGTTTCGGGTCGCATTGACAGGAGCTGGTGGTGGGCTCGCAGTACACGTGCACCAGCTTCGGGTTACATGTGAACTCGCATGGAGACCCAAGGTACTTGCCCTTCTCTGTAATAAAATACAAACGTAATTAAAGATCCACGAGTAGGTAGAAGCTAACGATTTCTACTAGATATAGTCGGTCTCTTCTACGTATATTAACCGTTACTTTGAACTGAATTTCTCGTTGGGATGTTTCTAGAATAAAGGATATATGCCTAAGTTTAACCTCTTTCAACTCTACTATTCAGATTCGGTTTGAAATATCGCTTTTACTAATTATTTCGACTTAAAGATAAATTTATTTAAACGAGTTTAATATTTTCTGCTTCGTCGGATAAACTTAGTAAACAAAATATATGTTAATATATTCAAAGGGTTTGAGCTCTCGAAGAGTTTCTATACAATTTGAGAGGGTTTGCTTATATTAACTTAAATTTCAAGTTGATGAAAATTGTCAAGTTAACAGTTCTTATTTAATCTCCTGGAATATGCTTTGCCGGAATAGAAATTAATTGAAGTAATGAACAAAGATGGAGCGGCGCTGATTAGGGGGGAGGGCTACTCTTATGTCCAGCAGTGGACATCGAGAGGTTGACGCTGAATTAACAAAATATTACGACTATTGAAACAAATATTATTAAATACAAAGTAATGAAAACGGGGTATTTAGTGTATAAAAGCCAAAGTATTTTAT
>DWDT01003812.1:0-11876 GCA_018245595.1 Microceris scylla | reverse complement strand
CTTTTTGCCCCGATATCGGGGACGAAAATCGAACTTTTCATCGAGGTATGAAAAAAACAATGATTTCGGAACGAATCAGTAACCGTCCCAATTATTGCCCAAATCTTTCCTAATAATTCTAACAGCTTCTAATCCAGTTTTTATTTTTAATTTCTCATTTATCTTTTTCATGATATTTCTCATTTCCTTATTTTTTATTTTTTTGCTCCCCGTCTCATTTTTTATCCTCTTGTATTTTAAATGCCCAAAAGGGTTGTCACCATTATTAGGAGACTGAAGTGCCTTTTTATGTCTTCCTTAGCATTAAATTTTCATAAAAAGCTTTTCTAAATCATCTACCATATCTATAGCTTATGGCCTTTTTACATCTCAACTTAGCACTGCTATTACATCTGATTTTGTATTTCAGACAGGAGTAGTATGAATAGAATCGAACTTATGGAAGGTCTGTCTCCACAACGTTTTCCCAGCTAAACTTTCTTACATTTTCGATTACCGGTCCCCTGCAGCAAATTCCCTTAATAGCATCTGGAGGAATGCCGGGTGCTTGAGTTATATTAAGCGGTATCAAGGGGATCGACCTACGGCGCGACGGGGTTGGGAAAAATGGGATTGTGCTATAAATTGCGTATAGTGTACGCTATTCACTTGAAACGGGGGAAGTAAGTTTGTCAATCTTAAGAAACTTATTGAATTACTGCCCCCCTGATTGGGTATCCTATATCAATAGAACAACGCAAATATATAATTTTAGGGTAACGACAGGGAAGAACAAATATTAGAAATATATGCTTATATTTCGTTTTCTATTTGTTCCCTCACCATCTCATATATTTGCGTATCTGTCTGATTTGGGGATAAAGATGCGACAACTAGATGATTGGATATATTTATATATTTCCATTCTTCCACATACTTTTAACTAACCGCGTCGAACGGTATATCTGTTTTTCTAGCTGTATTTTATATTTTATTTCGTTAACTAGCGAAAGATCCGAGCTATCTTACAATTCGTAATTTTCTTCGACAGAAAATGACTCATTTGTGAAGAGATAGACTTTGAATTATACAAACCAGGTGATATTGAACGAAAGTAACACGAATCTATAGGAGGCCAGCGGGTACATGTATATGCAATTGATTACAAAGGGGAATACGTCGGAAGCGAGTTTCCCGGAAGCGGTACAACATGGCGGCTTGTTCCTTCCGGTGTAGCGCGTACTATATTAATAACGTAATGTTCCTGGAGCCGAAGACCAACTGTTGTTATATATGTATAGATTAAAAATGCTAAGAGTTCCATAAGTTTTATAATTTAAATATAGTCAAATATTATTTCGTTTTTTATAATAATTTGTTAGTATCGGTTTTATCGAATATTACTAAATCGAAATTGTTCTCCGTTATGTAGGACTCCAGCTTCAGTTTCAATTATTATAACTATATTATCACGCCAGGTCCCTTATGAGATAGACAAAGAACACCGAATTAGCAATTAAGGTAGATATTATTTCTTAAAATATACCAGAAAAGTTTGACGTTTTAGCAAACATGCACACTTTTTATATATACATATGTTTATTACATATGGATAGTCTGTCTACCAGTGCACAGCGATTAGAAAACTATTCATTAGGTTTGGAATTTTGATTTAAAGGATTAAAATTTTACAACACAACTTTATGAAAAAGTGATTAATATATTTTTTGCGTGTCGGTTCCCTCAAATGTCGTTATATTTTCATATGTGAACATGTATCATTTTCAAATAAGTACTCAAAACATTGCGTCGTAAGCAACACGCGATATCAACGCGGTCATTGACCGAACTATGCGTTATTCGTTCACTGGCTTTAATTTTTGAATTTTAGTAGTCGTTAACGATCCTTATGGATTTCTGGGGAACAATGTTGATAGCGATGAATTATACATGCATATACACGCACGCACGCACGCATAATGCACGCACACAGCACGCACGCAAACACGTGCACGCTCTGTAGCTAATAGCTTTTGATTTTTGTTTTAATACAAAGTGTATATTTTTTGTGGATATAAAACCGGAACGTAGTTTCCCTCAATTCAGGAAGTCTTATTGTAGGAGGTAATTTTATTGCAAATAAAAAATATGCTATAGACATGTAGGTACATTCCGAATAAAATGAACTACTGTTTATACAGTTTATTATGTACTGTCGACGCAACAAGCATATGGTTAATCCACTACACGTGCTGCTAAATAAATGAATAAGGACGTAATTGAAACACTCAGCCATTATGCGAAATGTTATTGGTCGGTAGCGAGTTAGCAACAGCTCAGCGACTTGTATAATTACTTTACATAACTGTAGCTTGAGCACTTCAAAGAGTCCATTTGGCGAGTTCGTGAAAGGGTTGTGAGAATCGTAACCTTTTATTGGTTAAATTTGTGAGTACAACTCTCTTCGCGTACATAAAAAATATTTATATCTAGCTATCGTTTTGCATAATCTGAAACGAAAGAGAATCCACATTGTTTTAAGATTACAGAGGTTTTACTGTTACCTAAAATGTACAAACTAAAAATGAAATTATATTGTAAAAGTGACATCAAATAATGATTTTGTCCAAAGCTCTAACTTAATGATTAATTACACCCACGTTCAGTTTACGCCAAAAGCCTCATCCACCATCATCAACCCTTTTAGCATTGCACTCTTGGACACTGGTCTCCTTTCAGGATGTAAAGGGTTAAAGCCATAGAAAGCCATGCTGGCCAAGTGCGAACTGGTAGACATCCTATATATGTATACATCAATAGCTTGGTTACGTTTAAATTTAAATCAGTTCCTATTCATTCCATCCATTGAATGCGAAACCTTTATAAGTATAGAAAATTGATATTTAAAACGCAGACAATCACTACTTTTATTCATCAGTATCGATATTTCATTTCTATTCATCTTACGGCTTCATTTCGTTACAATACAGTTCTATCGTTTCATTCCAGATTGTATTACTCTTACAATTTCTCCGAATTTTTCGTTAGCAGAATTTTGCAATAATATTAGTTATTTATTTAAAGCATCTATTATTAAGCTGGATACAGCTGGATGCAAAAGGCGAAGGACCGGGTGAAATGGCACCGATTATTGAGGTAACGGGTAATAAATGGAATAGACTATAATGACTCAACCAGTATTGGTCACTTCTTGGCATAATCGCTTTTGTATTACAGTGACAATTCTATGAAGCTTATCCTGACGTAGTGATCTAATATTCGGATCTCTGTGTTTGCCAACGCGATTCGTAGAACTAGAAGTTGACATTACTGTTCTGTGTCCTGTACTTAGGAAGAGGTTACTTGTTATCATCAGTTCCCCACTTGCTTTCCCTACAACTTGACTATCATGCACGTACTTATGTACGTTTTCTAAATGTTGTTGTTACTTTCTTATCTTTCTAGGTTAGAATGTTATACAGGCATTTACTCGAGTGATGTTTGAACCCAAAATTGAGTCTCGTTGGACCGGTATAGTGACTTTTGTACCAAATAAGTCGAAAATAAAATCTTGGTATATATTATTTGCTACATAACTTAAAAAAGACTCCTAACCGAATGAATTCAAAATTAAACGCGCTAAATAGTAAAAGGAACCACCAGCGGACATCCAAATACATACATATATACATATGTTGTAACTACGATAATTATTTTATGTGATTTAAAACGTAAACCGAAAAAAACAGCAAATTGGACCTTTTAAAATCATAAGGACAACTTCTATTTAATTTTTTTCCGTTACTTTGTCTATTCATGAAGTTTAAGACCGTCTTCATTTTAGATGACATTTCTCGAATAAACAGTTTCGATACCGACAATTTCTCTTTTTTTATAAATGATTTAATTATCGTCATTACGTCAAGTTGCCATTTTACCATCAATATCTATTCAATCTGCAGTTAATATAAAATTTTAATTAACTTGTGGACCAAATATGGTATACTGTGTATGTATGTGGGTACTTCATTAATTCACAAAAACTTGTCAGTTGTTTGTAGTTTATTAAAATGATAAAGTTGTGAAATAATTTACGAGTATATAGTCATCACAATCGTTATCTTATTTTCAATCGTTCACTAGTTTCATTTCATCACAATCCAATCTACTTCTCTTCATGTGGTATTCCTCGCGCCCCACTTCCAATTTATCCCCAGATATAAAAGTTGTAAATCTAATTCAGTTTTCGTGATGACTTTTTCAATCTCCATTTCATCGCCGCGGTCCGACACCCTGATATGTCATCCTTAGTGATGTAATTAACAGCAATGTGGTATGCAGTATGAGAATATGTATGAAGATGTAAGGAATGCCACCGAAGATAAAATGTCACCACTAAACCTCTTTGGTCTACATTCACAGATTCAATACAAATATAGATATTAGTCAGCAAGAAACAAGCATATTCTCAGAAAAGTTTTTGTATGCCAATCAAAACTCTTTCGGACCAACTGAGGTTTACTGGAAAATTGGTTGAAAGTTTCTTCATAAATTTTATATGAAATTTTGAGTTGGAGCGCGTGGTAGCAACGTAAATGTCAGTAATGCCAATTTCCTTTATTTATTTGACATTTTTACTTAAACGTTACAAGTACTAATTAACAAGCGTCGCCAACTCTGGCCTTATATTTCTCTGTGTATGAGAAAATTTTACCCAAAAGTATGTAGATATAAATAAAATTCCTACAGGTGTATCATAGATGAGTGTGCTAACATTTCTCTTAGCTTTCTAGTGTTTTTTTAAATTAAAACAACAAAGAAATATTCAAGAAACATATTTCGTTTAATATTGCTTTTTAAAAGAGGCCCAAATGTTCGTATAATAAAATACAGTTTTGTACATTTCATAAAAACTGTGTTGAACGAGGCATTCGTAGGTAATTCTCTGTGTACCCGCGTAACGATAATGGCAGATATTACCAGATTGTTATCGTCCACGAACAGTATTACTCGGTCGATTTTTATGACGTATAATCGCCCATTAAAACAGTTACAGGGTAACCTTTAAACATCATAAATAATTTCCTAGTGCTGCCATATTGCTTTTTTATGCGTTTCAAGTAGTTATGAGTACTGAGGGGAGTTTGACTTGATCAACGACAGCTCAGTTTGACACACATTTATGAATGATTTTATTTGTTTAATATTTAAGTCTGAAAATCTGCAGTACCTACTATCAACTTTCAGAACACTATTTTATATCTGCCTCATAAACTACCGCTATTGGTTCAGTGTTTAAATATTTACATATAGGTACTGTGATCGACGTACCATCACTTTCTTTTATCAATGACATCATCAATCTTACGGAAACACGATGGCGATACGTCAAGCTGTTGTTGCGTAGTCTCTGCAGGTTTAAACTAGACTACTAAGCAAATTTTACCTTTATATCTTGTTAACAGGCCCAAAGATATCAACACCGCGGTTCTCTGGAACGTCTTGGCTGGCTCTGCACGCGCTGCGCGGAGCTTACAAGAGGGTGCGGTTAAGAATTCGTGTGAGACCAGAAAGAACAAGAGGAGTACTGTTACTCACAGGAGAACATGATGATTTATCAGGGGACTACCTCGCGCTGCTTCTGAGAAACGGACACGTCGAGCTCAGGTGAGATATTTGCTCTTTCCTTATTCGAAATATAGCCTACCTTTAAACATACATTAACCAATGTATCAGATAAGACATCTTCTTACAAAGTGCAAATTGGATAGAGGGATAACTGGAGAGAGGGATATTATAGTGAATTCATATGAACTTCTTAATTTGTCTTCGGTAGAAAATAGCAATCGAAAGAAGCAATTCATTCCAGTCCACGTCAATTCAAATAGGTAATTAATTTAAAAGAAATGTATACAATAAATACATATGAAGATCGTCACAGAGGCATCGGTTCATAAGTATGAATGAAATAAATAAATTATAAATAATTTATAACAATAATTGTTTGTAAATGTTTATAAAACATTATTAAACATTTTCACTGATTTATAAAAAATCCCTGTTTAGGGAGTAGGTACCTACATATAACAGAAATATCCCGAATTAAAACATAAAGTTTTAAAGATAAACAAACCGAGATTTACATGATCATACTATTATTATAAATCCGTAACAGAATATAATAGTTCCCGACCTTTGCTTAGGTTACCTGAATAAACAAGAGTTAGCCAAATAAGCCTCTGGGGACCGACCTCGTTCATAATATTTTACAAAGCTCGGAGGACTATTAATTAAAATCTACAGGCTGTATTTTATTTATATGTATTATATTTTTATCTACAGGCTGTTTATATATAGTTTCTATATAAATTACTCATACTATTAAATTATAAATTCTTGTTTATCGGGGGAAAAACATATAACTAATGAGATTGTAATATATTTTTATATATATTTTTTTAGATATTATACTTAGATATATTTTTATATTAGAGTTGAGTAATCCTATAGTGATTAATGTTTATAGAGACGATATTTAAGACGACCGAAGGAATGATTACACTGAAAAAGCATAAGTAAGAAAAACACAATGCAAGGGAAAAGCGAATTTGCTTTCAATCAAAATACAGCTAGGGTATAATTGGATGTAATCAAAGCAGTATTAATTGGGAATTGGAATTCCGTATTGATATGGATAACATTTTCGCAACAATATGTATGTACAATGTTGGCATCATTCAACGTTATATTTTTCAATTTTCTTTCTTCGAAAACGAAGTTACGTATTCTTTCGTTATATATCAATATTCACATTAAAACATCTATGAAATATTTAGACGACAAAACCTTCCAACAATCGTGTGGGCGGCCAATTCATTGACATTTCGCTCAATAAAAGTAATAAAAATGTATATTACTTTACTTTATATTATTGCCAATAGAAATACGGAGCCACATATTCAAAATCTCTTTCAGATTATTTCAGTAATCTGTTTATTACATTCCTACCTTATTACCTTACATTCAAAGATAATTACCTTTTTCTGCTTCGCTTTTTATTAGTGTGAGGAATGTTGGTGTTTTTCCAATTAAAAGAATGTACAGATTGCGCCTGGAGATGCTGCAATTTCATCCTTAGAGAAAAAATTCAAGAAATTCGCCTTCATAGTCAAACTTTTTCCTCACTGCCTGTAGTCGTTTATTAATGTTTTCTTTTCAAAATGTCAGTGAAACTTGTACTAAGTTCCTTTGCAATATCATTGACTCACAGCTTCCTCTAATTAAAACCTCTTTGTAGAAATAACATAAAATGAAGGAACGACGCCACTTTTTATACAACGCCGCTCTCAAAGGGAGTCAGAAGTCTTGGATACTTGAAAGCCATATAGGTACAAAAATCGCCGAATAATAGTTGTCGTAATAATAAATTTATATAATCACAAGTACTTAGTAATTAGGTATAACCATTCAGACGTATTTATGTAATAGATTTAGCTTAAGCCTTTGTCGAAACCGTCGAGTTGAAGATATGGAATCTCTCTCATTTTTCTCTTTGTATTTCTGTGCTCGTGTCTCAAACAGGGTGGAAGATATGGTAGTCCACTAATTATCTACAGTATCCCCGACCATTGCTCTTTTTAAAACCATTGTAATAAGCATAAATATAATCCACGTGAAAGAGAACAGAAAATGTTTAATAAAATTTCGATTAACCGATATTGAGCTCGACAAAGGCTTACAAAGAGCCCCATATTGCAAATGGCGGTTGGAATGGGATTAAAACAGTATTAAAGCAGTAACCAATGCCATCTATTGTGTACTTGCGTGAAACGATAATGAACTTAAAATTGCTTATTATGCGAAGAAGTACTGGATAAACGAAAAAACATTCTGTGGAGTTGATAAATATAAAGATATGCTTAATATACAAAAAGTAAATACTAGATCCATTTTTAAATTTAGAAAAAGTAAAATCACGTCTGTAAGGCCCGAAGGGGTAGGCAGAGGAGTGTAGTATACTCCCACGTTTCACTAGCTACGTTTACGTCCCATGGAATAAGTGGTGAGCCTATTGCCGTACACCGAGCATACTCGTAGATCCAGTCTCCGAGTCACTTCTAGAAATCCTAAGTTAGAAAATTCCAATAATACCCGACCCAGGACGTCCCGATCTGCAGTCGCGCTTGCAACCACTCGAACAACGAGGCAGTCGAGTCATTTTTTAATTTCATAATTATGTATTAGTCTAATTGCATCGATACACTTGACCACTTCACATGTTTTAACTTCAAAAGCATCGGGACTCTTATGATTGAATTCAATTATTACGGTCAATCAAACACCATCAATCAAGAAGGTTCTGTAAACGCAATTATTCATTTTTATCCCTCTAAATTGTGGCAAATCCAATGAAAGGACTTACATTGAGCTCAGCTAGCTTTGTGATCTACGATTTGTTGTTAGAGGAAAATTGCTTTGCGCGACCGAACAAGGATTGAACTACCAATTTAATCTCTCCTAAGCTCCGTGATATATGAAATTTTATTTGCGATTGTTTTCTGTCTTTTGAAACACTTACGAAATAGCAATCAAATAGAAATTACAATTATTGTTTTCTTTCTTGGTGAACATACATACGTATGTATGAACTGAATCACACTG
Organism: Microceris scylla; assembly: GCA_018245595.1. NCBI lineage: Eukaryota > Metazoa > Arthropoda > Insecta > Lepidoptera > Hesperiidae > Microceris > Microceris scylla. Next base: position 3,236 of record DWDT01003812.1, on the reverse strand, counting down.
GTAATCTAATTAACATGATTTAAACAATGTTAAATTCAATGTGACTGCGTCTTGCTAGTCGAAAAGTAATAAATGTATTAGGTACATAAAAACATAAATAAGTCGTTGGTACATATATAAGACGAACTCTTGCCTTCAGTTGCGTTCGCTTCCGTTTCTGGGTTTTCCCAGATTTTCTCTACATAGATCTAGCTGCGTCTTACTTTACTGTTCAGCCTGAACTCTTTTTAACTTACTCTATCCCCAAAATATCTTCATAGCTATCCCTTTTTTAATTTTGCATTCATGTAAACTTTCAATCAACATAGTTTCAGCGAAATCAACTGAATAATATTTTTTTAATCCAATAAAAGTTTGACGGTATTTTTTTTAATTGACATAACTGTTTATTTATGCACCGATTGAAATAAACCACCAGATGTAAAATGAAGATTACCACAATATATTAGCGGAAACCGCAACCATATTGGTTAAGCCGTTCTTGAGATTAGCGTGTACAACCGTACAGACAAACAAACAGACAAAAATTCTATAAGACAATGTTTTGGTATCTACTGCGTTAATTAGTAGTTTTTCAATAAATACTTCTATTTGCGGACACCGATCCGTAAGTTTTAATATTGGTATAGAATAAATAAAAAATATAGATATAGATAACAGACAGGTTTATACCACTTGAACGCCGACAGCAGCCTAAGTAAATTACGTAGACATATATGCCTAATGTCAAATACATTTAACAAGCCATTTTACGTCAATCACAGCTGTGCTCTGAACATGAATATTGGACTAATGTTCATCGAGCACGACCAAAAACAAAATGTACTAATTGGTATCGATTTTCAATTGTATTTGTAAGATATTTTTTACTACAAAGGAAGAATTTTTTGTAAGGGACTGGGTACGTAGGTACTTAAGTGTAGAATAGATAATCAAAAACGTGATGAACTATAGTAAAAGGTTCCCATATCTAACATTGCACAAACTCGCGTGCAGTCCCTAACCTCGGAATGCTGTCTACACTACAGGCTGTGTAAGCTAAAAGCTGCAAACAAAGTTATTACTGAAACTACAATACTCCAGGCTTGTCAGAAACTGCGGCGCAGCGGCCAAAGTTGTTACTGAGCTGAGCTGCTGTGTGCTACAATAATTAATGTTTTGACAGGTCGCGATTAAGTTTTGAATAAGTCAATAAGATTTCGGAATAGTCTTATCCCTGACCTATTAATTCTATACAAATTTTATTTTGTATGAGTCGTACTTTGTTCATTTATTTTATAATATAGCCTATGGAATTGCTTGCTTTTATGATGTCATATACTATTTAAAATGGACTAATTTAATGAACCAGTATGGAGAGACAGAAATTATGTAGTTTCCCTTGGAAGCCTAGATTAGCAGGAGCGGAAATAGATTATGTTTTGAGGGGAAATGAGAAAAATACAGCGTTACTAAGTTAATAATGATTTATTTTTTATATACCCTCAGAATACAAACTAGTGGTCGGCAAACGGCGAACGTCACCACCATAAAACATTGTGCTATAATCGCCTACCATACGTTGTGAGCATCAAGTTTGACCAGGAGAGGATTCATCTAGATATTTAATACGCCCTTGTATACTTAGATCAAAGCGACACTTAAGAATTAGTAATTATATAAATATATACTCTTGTTTCAAAATATTCTAATCTCAGTTCCAAATACTCCCGGTCTCAGGTTTGACTGTGGCAGCGGAGCTGGAATCCTGCGCTCTCCGGAACCAGTACGTCTCGGGCGTTGGAACACCATCTCCGTGTATCGCCACCGATGGGACGCGTGGCTGAGGCTTAACAACGGAAAACGTGTTCGCGGGAGATCTAAGGTAAGTTGATACTTTAAGCGCCATATATACAGTTTCTTCTATCATAGACAATCTATTGAATTGCAACCCTCACATAACCAAAAAAACCCATTCTACTATTCATTTCGTTATAGTCCTGCATATCCAAATGTGAGTAGTATGGCCTTAGCTCTTTTCATTCTGAAAAAAAAAACTACTGTCTAACAGTGGTACGACAAAAGGATTGATGATATTAAATAACAAAATGTAAAGAAATACACTGAATTGTCGTTTTATTCACTTTTGTCATTTTTATTTGACTCTAAACCGTAATTATACAATTACCATGTATTATGCATCAGATAGAAAAATATCTAAAGTACCCAAGTAAAACCCAAGTAGGTTTCACAATTTTAAGCATTTTCAATGTAATTCTGTTGACTTACTTTATGGAAACATTATATTTATGAGTTAATGTATTTCATTCTAATCGCATTGAGCATAAATAAAACGATGTTCTGTTTGTATTTTTTCGCCTTTAAAACCATGTCTATTTTAATATTTCGTTTGTCGCCGAAATTTGCCACCCCTCAAACAGCTCGCCTTTAGCGTGACTCACGCGAGCCTCAGGGCGAATCCATCACTGAATTTATTCTCTTATTTTATGTAAGACGTACATCGAACAGAAACGAATTGAAATCTCCAGCTTTGTTGTTGTCTCATGCGTGTTATGGCGCTGGACGCACAGATAAGGTTTGATCTAAGTTACAGTCACTTTCTACGGTGTCAGATTGGTCTTGACACAAATAGACAATTTACAACATCCACAAACTCTCAATGTATACACACATGTACACATACAAATTTACATACATACACATATATATGCAAACATGCATCTAGATACATGCAGTCTCTTGGTAACAGTAATAGGCTTGAAGCTGTATTCTCATTACGCTTTGATAGGATTAAGATAATATGAGATTGAAAGCGAATAACACTGTCTCACAATAGGCGTATGATGTATTATTTACTGTTAAGCAAATGGTCCAAACATCTACATATTAGCAAACAGGAGATATATCGTCTATGGAGATAAATGATAAGTACGACGAACGTATTTCACGACTGTAATTCCCTAAGGGATAGGCAGAGGAGTGTAGTACAGTCCCACGTTTCACCGGTTACGTTAACGTCCCATGGAATAGGTGGTGAGCCTATTGCCATACACCGGGCACACATCCAAACTCCGAGTCACTACTAGAAATGCTAAATTAGAAAAATCCAATAGTACCCGAACCGGGATTCGAACCCAAGTCCTCCCGATCTGCAGTCGCGCTTAAAACCACTCTACCAACGAGGCAGTCGATGATAACTACAATGTAATACATATGTATTATTCACTAATGATAAT
>DWDT01003811.1:0-11877 GCA_018245595.1 Microceris scylla | reverse complement strand
TGAAACTTACTGCAAGATTTTTTCAACTATCGCATAGATACGAGCTGTTTCTGAAAATCGATTTAAACACGTAATTTCATTAATCGATTTACTAAAAATCGATTAATATAAGAAAAAAAAATCGTTAATAAAAATCGATTATAAGAAAATAATAATCGATTTAAATAAAAATCGATTATTTTTTAACATCCCTACTCCTCATTCGCCGTTCATTCGACGGCGCTAGGAAAGAAAATACCTAGGAAGGTTGGGGAATTTGTATAAGTAAAACAATGATTTTGTAATAAAATCCGCTTTATTTATTAAACCGTGTAGGTTTAGAAATCAATATGGTTACCATAATAAAGAATCAGCTGCTCAAACATCTATCACGGTACGTTTATTAATTATTATGTTAATATTCTCTGCCTTTTCTGATTAAGACGGCTCCTAATTGCATATTATAACATCAATGTATATTTTGTGTTCTCTCCATTGTTTGTCTCATGCCGACCTTTCGATCCTCCTTCGCCTCGTCTGCCTTGTCCCTCTTATTTGTGTCAGTAGATAACTAAATGTGTTAAGCCTGTTATCATTACTAAGTGTATTGTTTAACGTTGTTTGTTTTTATGTTTCCAAATATTACTATTCGTTCAACAAATAGAATAACATAACAGAAGAACAGTTTTTGTTATCATAGATAATTCATTGTCTTAATTTATTGATACTGGCTTTTTTGTAATTTGAGATAATGTAAACATTTGCTGGAGAACAAAATGTTTAGTCACCTTTAGAAAAAAACATTGAGGGTAGTTTCTTATAGGTATATATTGTTTCATGGAATACTAAATTAATAATGCATCTAATAGTCAAAATGAAAGTTTGTTGATTATTGCAATAGTATTATTAATTTCTTTAACATTACTCAAACACCCATTTGATCTTGAATTGGTAGAGATTATCTCATAGTAACCAGAAAACTGAAACAACATTTATAGATTTCTAGATACACTCAGAATACACATTGCCTATAAAGTAAGGAAGAGAATTCATAGAACCTATATTTGATTTGTATTCATGATATATGGTTACTCACAAAATAATTTGCAAAGGGCTATAATTGTAGTTATCATTATTGTATCTAGATGTAACTTTATAACAATCTTTGCATTGTAATCTGTTAAAACTGATAGTATTACATATTCCTCTAGGTTCACAAAGAACCTCTCACCAGAACAGATCTCACTCTCAGCACTGCGAGGTGCTGGAGAACTCCAAGACCTGACTCTTGATGAGGATCTGCTGACGGATCTATTGGAGCTTCCAGGATGGGTGAGGCTTACATCAGCCAAGTGCAACAGAGCCTCATTTCGGATACAATGGACCAAACTAAAAACTGTCCCAATTGTATTGGTATGTATTTTATAATATCTATTTTTCAATCAAGACTTCTCTGAATATTTTTTTGATTGATTAAGTTACTGACAGATTGCCTGAATGATTGACTAACAATGGAATAACTAATTTATTGACTGTCTGATTATTACTATTTGATAACTAAAGAGCATTTTGGACCTGAAAAGGCGAATTAAAAACATTCACATAAACAAATTCATGGAAAAATTGTCTGTACAAATCAATGATTGACATGTTTACAAATTAATTTCAAGTGCAACACCCACACACCCTGACATGATTTACAAATTATCTTATGTTAATTTTTTGTAATGAAGATTGGTAAAAAACAAAATATAAACACAATATGTTAGGATTTGTTTGTAATAAGACCATAATATTTTATAAAATAAATTATTTGTCAGCTCTAACAAAACTTATTTACCAGTTATTTAGAAATCTATTTGTCATATTTTAATAACAATAATAAACCTTATATGTCAAGAATCACAAAATTCACACATTCAATATCACATACAACTTCAATATAATTTTCTTCAAAGAACTTGTATGTTTTGTTCAAAGGAAGGTTAAGTAAGCATTCTATCTTTTTGTTCACTTATAATTTTTAACCCAATGAATGGACTTAGTACAATTTGTGAATAAATTGTTTTTACACACCACATCTAGTTATATTACTTGTGTACAGATGTATCTTGAAATGTCTATACAGTATGGAGATCATTGGGAAATGTGAAGATAAAAGTAACAGGCTTTCAATAAATTACCATACATTGGTAACCTTGTTCAGTGGATACATCCAATATATTGTACATTGTATGCTTTGTATGTGAGTGGAGAGGGGCTTAATAAATTACATTTCTGCCTTTGCAAATAGCAGGTTCTATGTGGTTTGCGTTTTATTTACGACATATAGCGAGTCCTGGATGGAATTTTCGATTCCATGAAAAATTGTAGTATTATTTGTGATATTATAATTACATAGTCCAAAACACATATAAAATTTTTTCTTAAATTATTCTGTACTTACTGATATTAACCTTATAATTGTCAATAAGGCATTGTCATTCAGTATTGTTTAGTAAGTGGTAATTATTTTCAATAAGGAAGGAATTTTTTTTAAGTACGAGAATAATTTGGTTCAAAATTGAATCAATCATAAATACATGACTAGACTTTGCGTTGCTTTCTGTGTGACGTCTGCGAAAGGAACTTATTGGAATTGATATAATTTTATTAATTACCACAAGTTACTGTCTAATACATCTGTCATAATCGCCCTTCACGCTATGGTCCGAGCATACTTAGCGCGGGATATAAAACAATGTCGGACTGTATTCTTTTTTTTTGAAAACCTCATCGGTAAATATGTAGCTGTAATTAAATAGCGAGCTGGCCGGTAAATAGCTAGGTCAGCTAGACATATACCGCCTCTAATGGGTGCCACTCAACCCGCCCTTGTGCTTTTGAATCCAGCTGCATGGTTTCTTAATCTTAGGCTCGTCAGACCACGTGGACACTAATCAATAATAATCTTCGTTCCAAATTTGTTGTCGATCTTTCGAGGGATGTGACTCAATATAATATTCAATTACAGTCAGTCATCGGACAGGTTAATAAACCTTTATCTCCATCAGATGTCCTTGAACAGTCAGTCTGCTGTGTAACAATAACAGCAGTACTTTTTGCTTTAGCTGTGCTCGTAATCATCATACAGCCAATATGTTGTATACTTAGCTTTTGTAACAACATTTGACTGGTTTGGCGATCATATGGTCGCATGTAAGCAGTGTTAATAAATATTATTAACATCTCATATTCATTAGGAACAACTAATGCTTCCCTTATTGTTCATACTGATTACTAATTTATTCTATCTTTTGATAATGCGTATAATTTTATTTTGGCAACATTAAATTTGTGACTTAAATCAGTAATAATTTCATATAGAACCCAGTAATAATTTCATATAGAACCCATTGCTAGTCTTGTTGTTAAACTTAATAAATAAAATAATTACCCGAATTTGCGGGAAGAATTGAATGTCAAGAAACATATTTTGCAGAAAACGGCTTGGAAAGGTTAAAATCATAATTATTCTATACCTACCTATTATATTATTCTATGACTTATGACAATCCCATCACTCTTTACTGTTTTAATAGTTATCGAATAATTATGATTTCAAACGCTAAAAGTAGTTTTTTTGCAAAATACGGTTTTTGACCCATTACAGTTTTTTCGCAAATGAACAATTAATTATTTTAGTAGCATACTCGTACATGCACATGAGCAAACATTCACTTACCAGACCGAACTATCCCTAAGGTCAATGCTTTCACGTATTGGTATCACCGGTTCGCGCTCCGCAAAATAATGAGTCATGGTGCAAAATGTACTGTTTATATTATATCTGTGCAATTTTTTCTTGTTTATTGTGTTGTGCGTTAGTTTATTGTATTTTTAAAAATATTCATCATCTAGCATATCGCACACTTTTTAGATAACCACAAGGCCAACGAATTCTTAGAACTAAAACGATTCAACGAAGTCATTTTTCACAAAACCTAATTAGCGCCATTTGTTTTTCGTAAGTAATTTCTTTTTCTTCTATTTTAGTATACTATACATACTGTACCTGTATACTATACATGTGTCAGCTAGTGACGTTATCCAAGTGGTTCAATAGGTAAATAAATGATTGACGGAATCGAATAAATACGAATTGTACGACGACATACTCAAATGTACGACGGTTTCCAAAACAAATTTAATCTTACAGCTGTAAAATTATTTAGGCACATGTTTCCGAGGTCGTGTCGTGTAACACCAAAATTCTCTGTATTTTTCCTTCTTTGTTCACGATCAAAAGTCTGCACAGACGTGCGCTTAGGTACTCGTATTTCTCATAAGCATCGCACCTTGTTCTAAAGTTCGACGTATGTATATTAATTAATATACTCAGTACTGTAGTTAAATGTATTAAATGTACAGCACTTACTCCACCTATCTGGAGGACGTCCTACGCTATGTAAATAAAAATAACTAAATAATTTAATAATAATAAAGCCAAAAATATCACGGAATGATAAATTAAAATCAAATGACGTAATCACTACGCCCAAATGAACGGAATTCAAATACGTAGGGTAGCGTATGTTTGACCTTTGTTCCTTTCCACGTTCATTGCGCACATGAGTGGGCTGATTGCCTTTTCCTCTCCGTCACATACATTAGGCTTACTTAAGAGAATCTCTAGACACGTCTTTGATGTATTACTTACTCCAGTTAATCACTTCTTACTTCATCTTACCTTTGTTACGCTCCTGTGAATATCTTAATAGTTCCGGCCAAATAAATAGGATTTATTAATTGTTTATTAGTTACTTCATATTGGCTGTCTGGGGTGTGTTGGGGAAGTTTAGCAGTATCAGCTTTGCGGAACAGCCGGTCGACTCGCATTAGCGGATGGTTGTTTCGTTCTGGTCTGCAAGCCCCCATAATTTCTTCGCTAGTGGCTCCAAGAAGCTGTATGTGTGCAGCGGCCACAGACCCCGGCAAACCTCGTCGACCCATGGGCTAAACCTAGCGAAGGGGATTGCGGTCTCTTGTGACTACAGTTACCCTTTATCGAGTGACTCCCCGATCAGCACACGAAAGTCCTCTCCGGTTCAGGAGGCGGGCAACGTCGATACGATAAACAACCCGGCTTCTGTGGCCGTGCAGCAAGGCGCCTGTGATGCGTCTGGGGCGTATGTAGGGGTCTTTGAATTGCATACGGCCATTCACTGCATCCTCTGCATCTCTACGCGCAAGTATCTACGCGCCCACTCTACAGCTAGTGATGACAATAAGGTCAATTTCTACCGTGACCTATGCACCATTCTTGGTAAGATACTCCATCAAGATAAAATAGTTTTGCTGGATGACTTCAATGCTCGTGTTGGTAGAGATCATGCAACATTGCGTGGCATTCTCGGTCGCCATGGTACTGCAACTCAAATGGGCTAGAGTTTCTACCTTGTGTGCTGAGTTTGATCTATACGTGACTAATACTTGCTTTCGCCTACCAGAAAAATACAAGATCTCGTGGATGCATCCTAGATCCAAACACTGGCACCTTCTGGACTACATAATAGTATGCCAACAAGACCTACGGGACGTGCTGATCAGACTTGGTAGCCGCGGAGCAGAAGGCTTGTAGCATTCCCGTTAATCGTTGGAAGGAGTTGGCATCAAAACGCCCGGAACGACGTAATAAAATTCACAAGGGCATAAAGAATTTCGAATCTCGCCGTCTTAAAGACCAAGAGGAAAAACGCCGAACTCGCAATAGTCGTCCTAAACCCTTTTATAATTATACTTATAACGACCTTGGCCGACTCTTTTGCTCGCAGTGTGATAGGGTCTTTAAAACCAAAATTGTTTTTGAGAGTCATTTTCGAGCTCACGCCCGAAATCAGACAGTCTAGGTTGCTGTCATGTCACGGCGAAGAGGACTTCATCGGTTGCTTTGCACCCTACAGTTATATTGTATGAGGTTAGATGGAAAGAATTCCTTCACGGTTCTGCTCTAAAACATGAATATTAGACAGGACATATTCATTATCACCATCTATTTATCTATCCACTGCTGGACATGGGTTACCTATCAGAAGAGAGGAATTAGGGCTATAGAATATAATCATCGATGACTACTCATTTTCTCAGCATGTCGATGGCTGCTCGGTCGCCGTTTCATAGTACGTTAAACTGTGTAGAAAACTTCCTAATTACCCATCGTGCTTAAGAATTTTTGTCAGTTTTGTCCAGTTACATTGTGCATTTTTGTCCAGTTACAAAATAATTTGTGACCAGATTCAAAATCAAAAGGCTCTTTGAATGTCAGTTGTATTGCTTCGGATACCTGAAGGTGTACGATCCGGAGAGAAGAATAAATTGTACAAGAAAACAAGTGAAGATAATAATTATGTCGCTTCTTTTATATCTCCCCGATTAGCCGTTTCCACTAAAAGGAGAAAGTTCTTTAATAACAAAAACTGTCACGTTCATATTGCCCACAAGAGGTACATTTAACAGGCGCGGTTTTAACACTGTATAGTTAGGGGTAAAGTTTGTAGATTTAGTCGCGGGTTATTCAAATCCCTTGGGTGCGAATGTATGGAGTCGGCTACCCACGAATATTTACCTTGCACATAACATTCACAGGTAGCGCTGTCAATCGATATGCCCGCCTCCGCTATGCCGCTACAAAATTAACGCTTCCATGTACAATATATGTTCGTTAACGTAACGTCACGCTTGCATTTCCTCGAACGGTAGGCAGGAAATATAAAACTGCTATGTTTTATCCATGCCATACGTTCATTAATGAAGCTATAATTCAAAACCAAGAAAAAGTTTAGAAGATTAATAATAATGTTATAAATGTTATGTGAACTCTGCCAACCCACACTTGGCTTTAATCCTGTTCGTCCTAAAAGGAGACCTGTGTCTAACAATGGAACGGTAAAGAATGACGATAATCATTACAAATGCTAAAGTACTTATGGTATATTAGAAGCTCCGGTTGAAATTACCTTTAAAGGAGGGGCGTGTTTGAGAACTTTTTGATTGTAGAAAAGGCAACAGAAGTTTTGTCAAGGTCGTAAACGTTGGAAATTCTTAATCTTTGTCCATTCGTTATCGTCATCAGAATGCTTTCATTTCATTGGAAGAAGGACAATTCACATGCACATTTTTACTTCGTAGTTGGTCGAGCGGGTTGCAAGTGCGACTGCTGAATAAGAGTCCCTGGATTCAGTACCCGGGTCGGTCAAATTATCATTGTGTTTTTTTAAATTTAAACTCCCAGTAATAGCATGGAGCCTGGATATGTGGCAGGTCTGTCGTAATAGACTCACCCCTTCTCCACGGAACGTAATTCTAACATAGGAGATGAAACGTGGGAGTACTACAATCCGCGCTTACATCTTTGCGGAAATACACTCCTAGTAGTCTGTTATATACATTATTATGTATATATTATATTATTATACCTTCATACACCCCCTGGCATTCCCTCCTCTTCCCCCATTTCCTGTATAATATCACCTAAATGCAGGTTAGACACAGTACGATGAACCCATGTCAATACAGAGATAATTACTAATACCGCGCCGAAAAGCCATTTATTAACCCAACGAACAGCGAAACAACTTGTCAGACCGCATACGCAACTACATATGAATTATGTATTACGGGTATTTCGCGTCCAACACCGCACAGCCTTGATCTTGTTCGTAACAACCAGTCATTGTATCGGTATTGACACATAGTTTTTGTATATATATTCCTTATTGTACACCGGAGTATGTAAAAAAATGCAGAAAACCCTTAGGTGCAAAGGCGAGCTTATTACTGATATTATTTTGTGTTTTATAAGTAACTAAAATAGAGATTTGACACGCAGTGCCTTCTGCCTACCCCGTAACAGAACATTACGTAACATTCTTGTCAGTAAAAAAAAAAAACGTCTAAAAAAACGTCACCATGATCATCAACTGTTTCACCGTTGGAAATTCCATAATGAGGTCGCTTAAGCCCATAGTCTGTCACAGAGAAAAAGGGCGAAGGCCAAGAATTCTTTAAAGAAGGTTTGAATTTCAACCACCTGGGATGGTAGGTTCAAATTAAATAGTTAAGGGACTATACCATGTTATTGCGGTTTTAAGGTAAAGTGTCGCTTGTGTAACAGTGAAGATGAATATCGTGAAAAAACCTTCACACTCGAGAGTTTCTCCATAATGTTCTTTAAGACGTTTGAAATTTTCAAACTCGCACTTATGGTCCATTGTGGCCTTAACCTTTTCATTTTCAGAGGCTTGTGTTCATTGATAGAACGATAAAAGGGCTAGTAATGATACTGATAATTATCTAATTATTGCTATTATGTCATCATGCCATGTCCTGTACTGGGTACGCAGGGAGCATCAAATTTCAATAATTCTACATTTATGGCTCTCTTCCTCACGCACGCCGGTTTTGAAGTCTTCTTACTCTGTCATCAGCTAGGCTTCAATCTGTCATGGTTAAATAATTCTCCATCCATAAAAATCGGTTATGAAAACTGTGTAGTAACTTGAGTTTAATTACTATTTACGTATCGTGCTGGTTACGCGCGACCGACTTACAGAGCCTTGATCTTCATTACTGCTTTGTTATGCACCCGAACTGCGGTAATTATACCCAATATTAAACAAACAACGCTCTCAAACGATTCGTGCAGTAATTTAAATTCAAGGTTGAATTCAGTATATTTATGCCTGTCTCAAGACATACATATATCTGTCCATCGACAACCGACAATAACATTATAGAACATCATGGAATATTTTCGAACATCGAACTGACATTTGGTTTGGAAGCTGAAATTGATAGTGGCTTCTGTAGTTTAGTTTTTAGATTTTGAATCATACATACATATATCTGTATTTTGATAGGAGAATTGTGTTCAACAATTAAACAATAGATGGTTCCAACCACCATCTCAGGAGCCCAAGCCAACCTCACCTGCACGTGGTGCACCCTGCTATAACAGGCGAGGCCCTAGCGACCGACTGATTGTGTCCCCTCACTTCTCCAGTTCGCTTGTAGAGTGGGTGTCGCTTTTCTTTATTTCATGACGCACTTCGCTCGAATGTTCGAAAATCTTCCACGAGAATGCTTTTCCGTATAGAACCACTGATGTCATATTATCTCATGTTTCATGTATACAAATAAATAAAATTGGAGTGTCTCTTTGTAATATTAAAATAACCGCTCTTTTCTAAATGTAGTATAAATAAATAAATAAAACAAATATATGTATGTATACACGGTATTATACCAAAATAACATTTTTTACACATTTATACAAATTTTTGTTTGTCTGTATATCTGTCTGTTTGTTCTGGCTAATCTCTGGAATGACTGGACCGATTTTGACGGGACTTTCACTGTCAGATAGCTGATTTAATAAGGAGTAACTTAAACTACTTTAATTTTAGAAAAAGTTTTGACTCCCATGCAAACGAAGTCGCTGGCATAGCTAGTCTACACACACACACGCAAGCACACATCTTTCAACTCGTAGTTTGATACCGGTTGTAACCCATAGTGATCGCACCATCATGACTGTTCCAACTACCTTACCTACTGATGAACTTGATGAACTACATAGATAATGCGACACAATTTTATCTAGACCATAGTCGGTGGAAATATTTTGTGTTTTGCTACCATCTGTGCAAAATAGGCGACACAATTATGTGTGTGTATAACTTTTAATAAAGATAGCTACGTTTCTACTAAGCTAATACCTATACATGTTAATTTTAGTACATTTTACACGCGAGAGCCCAAAATAACGCACGTGGATACATTGTTTATACTTACATACGTGGGCGAATCTCTTCTGTACACTATTATCACGGCGCCGCGCCGTGTTGGTAGAGTAATGGCCTAGATGATTGTTCAAATTTAAAATATTTTATTATACAATTAATAACTGGTCTGGCCGGCCTACTATAGGGGAAAAAGAGGTTTAATTGTTTTTGAATAATTAGTAAATCCCTATGATTACCTGCCAATTATTAAGTAGGTACAAATTGATATTCAGTCCGAGCAAATATATAAGTAGTATGTAATGTTGTAATAAAAATATTACATTAAATAAAAAGTCCCTTATTTTTTTCGCTTTTATACAACTGTACCTATCATTTGTAAGAATAATAATCAAATTAAAAGTTTGAATGTCTACTCACACGGACTGCATTACAACTGCACACCGACTGTAAAATTACAGTCTGGATGCTTTGTTTGTGCTGTTGACTTAACCTAAGTAGAATCTCTTTGTATCAGTGTGCTACCGTTAATCATGCTATCCAATTTGGGCCGCAAGATTGGCAGAACCGTTGTTTAACAATAAAAATCTCAATTTACTGATGCATTGCTGCTCCTAGGTACCAGGAGACTATCCTAAGTTGGAAAGATTCCTCGAACGCAACATTACAAGTGAAATACGAATTTTTACATAGCAATGTATGTTGTTTACAAGGTTATAAGCTCTCTGGTCACCAAAGTACAACCTCTGAATAGTTTAGGATCAAATGGCCATGCATAATTTGTTCCACGACTCTATTATTATTAAATAGGTTTGTATGAATGTATGCGTAAAATTAACAAAAGTGGAATTTTTTGGCACTCGATGCTCTCTGCGTACTATGTAACTGACTTCGCATGAAGATATAAAATTTAAATATATAAAAAGACTTTTAGCAACTATAAAGATCATTTTGTACTCATCCATACAGCATATGCGAGTATAACCAAATTAATGAAATTGCAATGTTTTCGCGGTGCGCCCAGAACCTGGACGAGGTGCACATAGCGCTGGAGGTGTGCATGGAGCCGCGCGTGGTCAACGCTGCTGGCGCAGGCGCGATGCCCATTCCCGGGAAATACAGCTATATTCATAAAGTAAGTTAACTTCTCTGTTGTTCTTATTATGATAGTCATTAAATACTAAGGAAGCCTTCGTTGAAAAAATTTGATAACACGGAATATACAATATGTACAAAACATGGATCTAATTAAAAAAAGATGAGTGCGTCCGTGGTTTTGGCCGAGTTTTTTCATTTATTTTATCGATTTGGTATTGTTATTAATTATCTTATTTTGATTAAACAGAACTAGTGTACAGATTAAGTATTTGACTTTTATTAGTCACGAAACTTGACTTTACTAATATCCACTTTCAAGAAATTTTTAATATATTATATATAATCATACTGTTTACTTGTTGATCGCAAGTTAATTCGGCAGTATATTTTAACTGGCGGCAGTTCACGTCAGGCGAATTTTTCGTCACAGATAACACTATATGTAAACAAAACATTAGTCAAATTGATTGAGAAATGTTTACATCAGCGATAATATCTAAACAAACGGTTTACAAGCTCATGCTATGTTGGTTGCAGTTTTTTTCACTGCCTCTCCTTAAGGCACGGGTGGGAAGAGGATCTTCAAACATTGGGAATGTTCTGGAACTTTCCTCTCTTGTAGATACAGTTAATTTTATCCATAGCCATTTCGTCAGGATTATCAGCGCTGCGACGCCTGCTGACTCTCTCAATGTCCTCTTACTAACAATAGTAATTTTAATTGTGTACCTAGTCTTTTCTGTTTTTTCGCAGGTGATAGATGGCATATCAGTGGCGGTGAATCAAGTCCAAGTAGACTTCAAATGTGATGCATTCACCAGTAGTGTTCAGGTTTGATATTCACTTGTTATTATAATTATTATTAATTTAAAGTATTTAAGGAGATATGTCTAAGGCACTGGGTGCTCTTTTCTTAACATTTAATGGACATGGTATGACGATATAATAATAATAATAAGCAAATACAACACACAATATAACATCACTTTATTGTATACCATGTTTAAGTTACACAATACGT
>DWDT01003810.1:0-11880 GCA_018245595.1 Microceris scylla | reverse complement strand
GTGCACAGATTTATAACAAATTGTTTGTATTTTAGGTTTTTTATGTTAACTGTACTCGCGCGGTTTTTGTTTATTTGTGCATCAATACTTGGCGAAAGGAATGATAACAACAAATGAAAGACTTTATAACTTTATCATACGTGTGTCAATTTTGAATAGGCTAGACGAAGGCTGCCAGCGGAGTCAGAAGTTCTCGAAACCATTATGTGTATGATAGATGCGTTGTAGATATGCCTACGAAGTATACGTTCAAGTTATATCTCATAGTGCTGTATGATGAGAGTAATGCAGAGCACGTCTGATCCGTAATCATCTCGGTGCTCTCTGCCTACTTCATAAGAGACCCGGCACGATGGTATAATAATAATCACTATCGCTTACTTTACGGTTCGCGGCCATATAACCCGATTTACACTGTCTCAGTTTATTATAAAAATCATCCTATTGAATCAAGTGTAATTGATGACTGACAGGAGAATGTAAATCAATATAATGATGAGCAATGGCGTGTGAAAGAGAGCCGATTGTCGTTATATAGATGGATGGCCGATCACGCAGTGGGCGCTCTTGGCCGCACGCCATGTTTCCGTAGCACATCAGTACAAGCCTATGAATAAACAGAAACCTTAAAACAAGAGCGATATCAGTTCGTGATTTGTTACTGAACTCACACGACCCTTGATGGTAATTTCGACAAAATAATTTTAGCCAACTTAAAAGCCTAGCGGGGGATACTGCGCGAAACTTTGCATTGGTACTCGCTTCGGCACTACATATACTAAAAAAAAAATAAAAACTGCGCGAAAATCCCCATTGAAAGTGCATAACGGCACTCATTAAGGACTCCCTACGTCCAGAAGTTACTGGTAAGTGAAACAGGTGATGATGATCATGAAGTGATAAAACACAAAATAAATAAAGTTACGATCATAACGTTCGTTAATTGCCGCGGCAGTGTGTGGGAGGAGTACGAACAATATCGTTAGGAGATTGGATTTATCAACCAGCGTCACTGCAAGAGTAAGCCACGGTGTTACCCGTGCTAAAATGAAAAAGTACTGCATTTTAATGTTCAAAAAGTGACGTCAGTCGGAACGAGAGCAAAAAAAGCTCGTTTTTTTATGTTTCCTGTTGATTCTTCGCATAATATTTCGGATATATGTACGTAAAACTTTTAGCATTAAAATTCATAAAAACGCGTCTCATATCTCCGTAATTTTGTTTTACACTGTAACATAAGAAGTGCAACAGTCACAAATAAAATAATAAGAAATATACATATATTATTCAATGCGCGCCATTGCTTGAACAGTAAACTTAATTCGAATGTCATGGATCTCCCTGAGACCGATGTGTCAGTATAACTCGCAGAAGTTAACTAGGCACCCTACTATGATGACGTAATAGGTACTTTTAAGCATTTTTTCAATGTACCATATTCTTCATTTATTTGAGCATGAAATCACTTCTCATGGGAGTGTAATGATATCTAAATAACTATCCGACTGTTGGTATTGGTGTCGCAGGTGAGATCAGATGGCGAGAAGGCAAATGCAGTCCGTCAAGTGCCAAATCGATCTCTGCGTGTTATAGTGCATTATAATTGTACCTACAGCTCTATTATTCTTTGCGAATACAGCCATACATTCATCATAAATGGAGTCAGAGACCTTTGTTTAGTTCGACGTTTACAACGGTATACATTGCAAGCTGTGAGAATGTGTTTATTACAAATATACATAAAAATTGTCATGCCCTACAGGGGTTAGTAGAAAGCACGGACTGTCAAATATCTCAACCCTATCAGACCTGCCGCGCTACATCTACATAATTATATTCCACACTTTCCTGATTCTCGCACGCCGCCGGTTAGGGATGAGGGTTAACTTAATAGCCACCTTTTAAGTCATCTTAGGGGTAAATTCGGTCGTAACAGCTTTGTTCGTCGGGCACGTGATAATGGTTGTCGAAACGATCTATTAGCAAACCATTGCTGTGTAGCGATTCGTAGCTAACGATTCACGATTAATTAAGTTGCAGATGAAAAGCCAGGAAAGCGCCTCTTTTAGACAATTAATTACAAACAGGATTGCTTAAATACTCGTACTGTTTATGAGGTAACTAAATGTCTAGGCACGTCGCAATTCTGTCTCACTCTCTGCTCTGTATAATTGAATATCGTTGCTAGCAACTGCCAAGGGCTATTGAGTGGAACTTAACGAGGACCAGAACCAAGACCCTTTCGCAGCAAGTTAGGTCACTGAGAACCGATATATTCATCTTTACAGATTTGACGTGCGATTTCCACATTCATCAATCGTCATAAACGCTTGCCTGTTTCGAAGATTTTAACAGCGCAATGATAGAAGGTTGACAAAATTTATTTCGGAGAAGTTAGTCTATTTATACATATAATTGCATCTATAGGCTTTATTAGAAAACTGTTAATTCGTATCTTAAAAATACACTGTAATATTGAGTCATTATATGATGAGTACGGTGTTTGTATGTGTGAAATAAACTAAGTAGATATTTAGGTTTCAAGGCAAGGGCGCTAATGTTTTAGGATACTGCAAACATAATGGAAGGTTCGTTTTAGTTCTGAAGGCCATTTTTATTGAGGAAACATGTTATATTCGTCTTAGTGTACAAAAATAGCGAGTCAAATATAGGTACTGTCGTGTCTAGACCACGCTGCGATCGTCTTGATACAGGTTTGTTCGATTATTTCCACATAACTATTTTATAACGTCACTTAATCTCGTGTGTGATACATTTACTAATTTTTCGAAACACAATGAACTTGCATTAGATAGAAGTGAACACAACTGTATTACATAACTGTGTATTATATATTATCATATTTTTTATTTATTTCTTTGTATATTTTGTATTTTCTTTCTAGCGCTCATCTGCGAGCTCGCCTCGTGGAAAGCGCAGAGGCGTCCTGAAGTTTGAGCACGCACGCTAGGAGAAGCCCGTTCTCTCTTTCTTTGTAGAGCCCTAGGTAAATGTCCGAAAACATAGACGCTAATAGTCTATCACTCCTTTACGCTACATTTATGTCGTGGTCTTTAGTATATTAATGACCACGAAAGCATCCTTAAAAATAAACATGTATAGATGATATGGAGTACGCAATAAAATTTGTATGACTTTTTACTAAACACTTCGTAAGCAGATATTTGCTAATGGGTTGTATAAAAATAAAATGTAGATCCATGCAGACATTAAAAAACACATGGACCCTTTTAGAGACAGACATGATGAATCCTGTAGATTTGCCATTGATCTTGAACAAACAGTGTCTGCGTTCGATGCGCAAACATCCATCTTTTTAATTATTTTTCCTAAACGATCTTTTTATATAAGACCTTGGTAACCAATATTGTGTGTTCGTACAAATTATAAAATAAACACATTATGACAGTAGATGAAAAACAAACAAACCCAATATTATATTAACATCATTTCAGTTCAGTAACTCGTTTATTTAAATAGAACATTGAAATTTAAGCTTTTTACTGTTAGGAGGCTGGGGATGGGTTCATATCAAATGTTAAGTCGTTCTGACCATAACGAATATGTGGATTATAACATATACATATGTATATACTTATATATACTCAAGTTATTTTCAATTATAACAAATCTATAAACAGGGTTCATATAAAATTATCTATCTACATCCGAAGTATACTTAGCATATAAAGCGATATCACGCAGACATTTTAAAACCTATCACGGAGTTTATGATACTAGTTTGGTAGACGCGTCAATCCACTCGAACTGTTGTTAAATTTACAGCGAATCGTGAAAATAAAGCATCTCCCAAACATACATCACTAGGGTGACCATAGTTCCATTGGTGGACCTAATGTTTCAAGCTCCCGAATTGTTTCTTAATCTGTACTAATATGCTAAATAGTTCCACCACATTCTTGCTCAGGATTCGGGACTTGAAATAGTGAAAAGTATGACACTCAAGAGACATCGTATCAAGCTTCAGTTCTCGTTACAATATCAACAACTGACACGTCCAAAGCTCTGCGCCGCTGGCATATTACGTCGCATATGTCAGGTTGAACAACGTGGGACGGGTGACCTCGGTAACTTTGACCGCTCGGAGCCGCGAAGTGCGCATTAAACTGGCGATCCCGGTTGTAACAGCGACGTCGTTAAGACAGACATTAAACTTTGTGAGAGGCGCATGGGGCAGTTTTATATCTTTCTAACAATTTTCTTTCTGTATCCTTAAAATGACTCGTATCCTTCTCCAGTGCGCAATGAAAAACTGAAGAAGATTATGACTCAATCTTCTGCAGGGGCAGAAGGCACGCTTGTCCAGTAGCAAAATATAAAACGAGTTACCAGCAATTTCACAATAGCGAGCAGGCTTACTGAGTAGATTGAATTTTATACCACAAGATTCTTCCTGTTATTTTCCTCTTATTTCACTTTAAGTGTAGGAATTTACGGCTTTTCTTGCGTTACACATTTTGTTCTAGATTTTACTGGCGTTAATTAATTAGTTCTCTAGATGTCGCGGCAGATGAAATAATTAAGCATTATAATTTTTATTTCAAACATATTTTTTAACTCCAATAGGTACATCCAAGAAAAGGAGCAGATAATGCTCGTGTCGGTAAGATAACATTTTAAACTTGAGTATCCTCGTATGAACTGAACACCGCCGGATAATAATGTGTCAATTGAATTGTCTCTGAAGTTTTACACTATTGTACATAAGGTCCTCTAAGAATTGTTTGCTATAAAATTCCCTGAAACCATAACAGTTAGTAACAACCCAAAGACCCAAATAAATTGTACCGCGACCTAGACTTAGGAGCAGATTAAGATATTCTCACAGAATAATTTTCTGTGCAATCAGAATGTTTTACAAATTAACAATAGTATCGCATAATCGTTACAGTGATAGTTAATTTTTACATTTATATAAAATATAAGGAAAATACTGAAATACTGGATGTGCTCATGGTCACACTTTTGAGAAATTTTAGGTACTTAAGAAAACTGAACGCAGTCATTAAATATACGGCTAGATTTATATGTACACTTGCAAGTAGTTGTTTCGTCGTCGAATTGTTTTGATTTGTGTAGTACATACGAGTACACACTGCTTAAAACTTGTCAGGCGGAATGTAAGGTCGGTGGAAGAGCTTCTTTTATCCCAGAATATATTCTGACAAATGTAGGGTCTTTTATCATTAGAAAAAAAAACAACTCTCGTTAACTCCGATTTAGGACCACCTCTGTCTTTGTTCTTTAAAGAAATCACGACTCTTCACATCAAAAATGTATGGTAGAACATTCATTGTATAGGTATTTGTAAGAATTCTGAGAATTTATTTGGTCGTTTTTATTTATTATACTCTATATATTTTCATATATACAAATATATAAATATCTATTGTAATGTTAAAACGTTTTCCAATAACTGATATTTTATAGAATATTCTTGTAATAAGTTTGGATTTGTGTACTAAAAGAAGACCACGTGTCTAGCACTGCGTTATAACGAGACATGTCATTTTAACAATCAAATCGAAAACCCGCCGCCAATCGCTGAATTATTCAAGAAAATTGAAAGTGAAGGGAGACTGAAACAAATGAAGGAGAGACAGGACTCGAATTATATAGAAATAATAGAAGTGCAGCATGAATCCTTCTTTTGAGAACAAATTTTTGGAATTAAAAACATTGAACAAACTATTTATCGTAGCTGTCATAAAATTAACTGCAAATAAAATACGAGTATGAAAGTTATAAAATTGATCCTTCGTAGAGTTTCGAAAGTAACTCCCTTATTTAATTTAGTACTAAATTTGAATCAATACCAACCTTTGTGATGTGGATTTTGAGTTTGTTATGGAATCATTTAGTTCGGGGTTTGCTTAAAGTTCGCTCGATTGGTTATTTTATTTTAATAATTGAATTATGACGTACTACAGCACACAGTCTGTTATCGTAACTATATAGATGAATATATTAGTTATGTCTAAGTTGCATCATCATCATCATCATCAGACCGTTTCCACTGCTGGACATAGGCCTTTGTGATAGCGTGCCACTGAGCGTTCTTCAGCTCTTGGCATTCAGCCACTGCCAGCCACGATGCGTATATCGTCACTTCACCTAGCTAGAAGGCATGATACACTTACGTTTGACTAAGGTTAATTCGGCTTATTTCAAACAATAACTATGACTCCAAAATCCGACAAACAAGTCCATTACCAAAGTCAGATATTACTTTATAACCTCATGTCAGTATCTGGCCCACAACGGAACCGTATTATTATTTAAACAAACCACCAGTATCCGTTTGATGGCCCATAATAACTTCCAAAGTAAATGTTAGCTGTTAAAATGGTATCCGTTTTATTGTTAACACTTAAAAGAATATCGGTTTTTTAGGAGCCATCTCTTCGGCTTAGGTCATTGTCAAGTCGCAATAAACAAAAACGTATTGTTTATTTTTCACTTTTTAGAACATTTATTGTTTCAGGTTCCATTTCTTACAAGCGGGTTTTTATTTGTTTTTTTTTACCTTAATGTATATTTTCTCATGTATGAGAAAATACATGAAAAAATATTTATTAGGGATGGCATTTTTTCATCAAATATAAATAGGTACAAACGGAGTGTGTACCGGTCCAAGAAAATATCATTCTCCCAATGGGTTATAAATGTCGCAGTTATAAAGTACCAAACATAAAAATTAAAAATTACAGGCAAATCAGGAACTTCCTCTTTTTTGATTTTGTTAAAAATATAGGTTCAGTTAGCTGAAGAATAAGCTTTTGGAGAACAAAGTAAATTCTTTTATCAATAAGCTTTTGTTTGTAACGTAATTTTATAGAAAGTTATTGTAACCAAAACTCACAGCACCCTTACTTTAATCATAAACCGTAGTGGAAAATTTTCCTCCACAAAAACAAACATAATATTTTAATGGTTTGCATAATAATCTTTCATAAAACGTTTGATATTAAAATTACATTTTTGCAGTATACATATATTTACACTTACTTGTACAGAACAAACATAAGAATATCTATATTTTGAATTATCTTATGGTTGACCCAGTTTTGAATTTACTTAATCTGTTGAAACAATACTGTGATGAAAATCCGCTGTCGTAAAATAATATAAACAAAACATTTATATTTCGGCGCGTGAGAATTGAATTTGGGATAACTTTGTTTTTTTTTTATAATAAAAGTCTCTGCTGCTCATATCGCGTCTCGACACGTGGAAAATATTGATTTTACGCTGCGATTTCGTAAAGTCTTCCAAGTATCACTTGAGGTATTTATAACATGTTAGTTTGAGTTTTACAAATCGTAAGACTACAACTGTTACGACCTGGCGTGAAGATATGTATGTATGTACATATGTACAACTGTTACCGAAAGTTTGTTCATACATTTTACACATTTCAATTTTGTTATATCTATGTATATTTAAATGTATCACCTTTAAGAGACGATAAACTTATAAACAAATCATGTATTTTCGTTTGGATATGTTATTATTGCGACATGTATTTTGTATATTTCGTTCGCGTATATCAATTGGTAACATGTAGATTTTATGTGTATTTCACTTCAGGAATATTGAATTTCCGTACAACCGTTTTTCACCGTGGCCGCCCTCAGCGACTTCGAACTTCAAAAGATTACTTCTTTCACTCTCGTGTCTTGTGAAATGTAATATAATATGGAAGTTTTCTTTCGATGTTATTTTTTGTTTCCGCTCTCTGTCTTTACGACGAAACCAGAATAGAAAGAGAAATATTGATAGTTCTTGCTATGTAAATGTAACTGTTTCTTAATATTTTACTGCCTCGTTGGTCGTGTTGGTTGCATGTGCGACTGCCGATCGGGAGGTCCCAGGTTCGATTCTAATTTAGATTTTCTAGTAGTGGTTCGGAGTCTGGATATGTGCCCGGTGTATGGCAATAGGCTCACAATCTATTCCATGGGACTTAACGTAACTGGTGAAACGTGGGAGTGTTCTGCATTCCTCTGCCTACGTCTTCGGGGATTACAGGCGTGAAGTTACGTTTGTAAAATAAATAAATAAATAAACGTGCAATATTTCAACGATTTTACTTCCAAAGCGTATCACTGACGGCACGACGGCGCTGCTCTGGCTGTGTACGTAGCTGTTTATCGTTGATAGTATCTCTCGCCTCCGTCATCTTCAACATTATATCATTTCAGTTCGGGGCACAAAACAAATATCGCGCTGTATAGAATATTAGTAGACAAAGGAACGGGACGAGACCTTTGTATCGAACAAAGGTACCACGCTTTTGTTTATTGGACAAAGGTGCGAAACCTTAGGTGTAGGACCAAATACGAACGGAATTAAATACGACTGAGCTTCTACTGTGAAATAATTAAGTGTGAAACGTAACGTAATATTACGCCTGTAATCCCCGAAGGGGTAGGCAGAGGAGTGTAGTACAATAGGACTGCTAGTGTCAGTCAGATTAAGTACAACTAATATGAGTTGTTAGAGAATCCTTGCTATTATATTGGTGACGAAACTGCAAGTACGGTCGCCTCTAGCAGGCCTGTGAACAGACCCTTCAGACTGGAACACAAACTATTACAGTAACACTTGCTTCACCGTAGAGATACGATACCAACTGTATTTGCTCGTGAGAACCGGATAGGTGTATAAATATGTTAAATGTGAAAAATGCCAAAGACTTCACTGTCCGATGACTTTGGGAAATACGATGATGCATGCTTCACGCTCGAGGAAGTACTCGCGCGGCGCGTGTGAGGATACGCGGACGTGTGCTGTGGTACGTTACGTCATAGGGCAGCAGCAGTAGGTACTGCGGCGAGCGCGTGTCGCCGCGCCGCAAGGTCGAGCGGCCGTCGGCACACCGGCGCCTTATCTCTCTCTCTCTCTCCATTTCGGTCGCGCCGTAATCGCCGCGCTCAGATAACTCTTACTCTGCACTGATTGTCCACTTGTGTTGCCATGAGCCACGCGACATCCTAACTCTGTAACACCAGCGGTAACGAGGGGAATATTTTGGATTTACGCCTGGCAACCTGCACTTGGGCAGTGTGGCAAAATATAGCCTTAACCCGTCTCGTTCTGAGAGGAGCCCCGTGTCCATCAGTGGAACCAAAGAAGCGTTAATGAAAATGATGAAAATAATGCGAGTCGTTCTGTCTCTCGCTCCTGCAGCGTGTGAGCTCAGCGCGCAAGAAGTTTACTTTTAAATCTGTTGTCACGGGGCTCTTTGTCATTCTTTTCCCCTCTAAAAATACAAGTATTGACTTTAGTCACTACCCTTGCCAAATTCAAGTTGACAGATTTAAAAAGCTTTACGAAAAATCACGGTACACTTCGAGGTGTACAGGTTTCGTCGCGAACCTAGGACCCTCAGAATGGACGACTGTAACTGAAACCATTCAAACAGCGGACGGCACACACTATCAGCCTGTCATCGTCCACTGCTGGACATAGGCCTCTCCAATGGCACGCCATTGAGAGCTCGATCTTCTGCTCTATGCATCCAACCGCTGCCAGCCACTTTGCGGACGACAATTATTTGTACAGCTGTCGTCATTCCACAATTATGTCCTACGAGATTATGTGCGCGTTCCAATTAATAATGCATTAATTTATGATCTTGTTATTACAAGATGCGAGCGCGGCGGAGCGCGCGGCGGCGCGCTGATAAGATTGCGGGCAGCAACACCGCACATTGGGAAATTACACAATCAGATGGTGATAAACTACAAGTGTACAGATATTTGACATTTGGTGCTCCCGGCAACCTTGTAAGAGACCCGGTGCGATAATATAATAATAATAAAGTGACCGCTAACTTTAAATATCGCCCATTACCAAATTCGGTTTGTATTGAACTGTAGGCACCGGGAGCGACTCCGTGTACACACAATGTGTATTGTGTGTGTGTCTATTACGTACATGGTTGTATGGAGGCAGTACTGAAATCGACCAAGTCAGAGAGTATAGCAATACTGGCCGATAAATCCGTGTCTGTCGTGTCAGCAATGACCTGTCTGTCGGTTACAGTATAAAGTGTACCGTACCGAGCTCACACAAAAAGCAGCATGACTCGCGGGTTCCGCAGCTGACTAGACCATGATGCAGCAGCGGCCCAGTGATGGAGCAACAATATTATACCCGCCCGCCGCCATCGGGCGACGATCTTCCTTTCACCGAGCGCACCCGGACGCATTTTGGCCACGTCCGGATACGTATTGATGCCGTTTTCAATTAAATATTTGCCAATGCGATATTTGCTATCATTACAACAAACGTAACATCAAGCCTGCAATCCGCGAAGGGGTAGGCAGAAGAGTGTAGTACATTCCCACGTTTCACTGGTTACGTTTACGTCTCAAACACTGGGCACAGATCCTGACTCCGAATCACTACTAGAATTCTAAATTCGAAAAATCCAATAGTACCCGACCCGGGACATGAAACCAGGACTTGGAACCACTAAACTAACGAGGCAGTCAACATCATTACAACAAATGCTTTGAAAAGTGAGCAAAGGGTAAATACAAAATCAGATTTAAATATCTATGCTGTTCTTCTATACATTGTAAAAAAAGTCAAATAATATATAATGATTGACCTAGAAATAAAAGCAGATACGCAACAGAACTCAGCAGAACTCTCGTGCAGACAATGAACCTAGTAAATTGTAACATTGTGTTACAAAATATAGGAGCACAAACGAGCCCTTTGATTAATTCCAATCACACAATAGACACCCATTTAATACGTATTTTATTCATGTAGAATATTCTAGAAGATATTTTGTTTGGGATTTTCGATCATTGTTCAGCCACGCTTATATTTCTCGTTAAATAAAACGTTCAGATACCTTCTCGCTTCTCACTTCTGTCGGTGTGTCGCCGATACGCAAGTACTTACCGATGACGACCAGGTCGATGTCGCTGGTGGGCAGGTAGAGGCCGGTGCGGAAGGAGCCGAACACCTCGACGCGCGCCTGCGGCCACAGCGCCAGGATGGCGCCGCGGATGCGGTTCACCACGGTGGTGCGCACCAGGTGCTCCGTCTCCGTCGGCGACATGTAAATGTAGAAGTGTTCGATCTCTTCGTGCAGCCTGCGACACAAAATAATTCATCAATTTGTATGAAAATTCTAATCCAAAACTATTCGAACACGGAACGGTTTATTATTAAGGTTATTTTCATGAAAAACCTAAAATTTTTGTCAGAATAAAGAATTAAATTGTACACATGAAATGAGAAGCTTCCGTTCCTACAAAGAGCATCGGCACCGTTAGAAAAGAAGTTTCAATAAGTAACTAAGTATACTTTCTTAAAACTGATTTGTAGGTAATCTACAGCAAATCGATGAAAGAAACAGAGTGTAGCGGCCGAGCACAGACACGTATCGAGGGGACTACGCGACTGTGCACAGATACATACTTAACGACACAAAATACGTACAGTCTAGACGTAGGCCTGCCGGGATGGGGCCGTCGACCCAGCCTGTCCTCCGGGTCGGCACCAAAAGTATCTTTTACGACCGTCATTACTTTAACAGACCGTCCTGGTCGCGGGTCGTTTTCAAGCCCTGCCTTGCTTAAAAAGGTTGTGCCACTTGTAAACCATGGTTTCTCCAGGGCAAGAGGCCCCGCAAACCGATGACATCTCTTCGATTATAATTTGCACAGACTTTCCTTGCTCGGTAAAGAATTTTATAACGACGCGATACTCGATTTTCTCCACACTTCAAATTTTCTTCCGGGTTGAGTTGTTTAATCGTCGATAGCTTTAAAACTAATGATGCAATTGTGACAAAACTTTATATTAATACTA
>DWDT01003809.1:0-11880 GCA_018245595.1 Microceris scylla | reverse complement strand
CGTTTTTTTGGCTTTATAACCAATGAACAAGAAAGCCTAGATTTTAAGTAGGTATATCCAATCTCAAATAAGGTGAAAGATTTGTGTATCGAAGAGTGTCTTTGGACACCTCATGAGCACGTGCCAATCATTTCGGCTTTAAAACAGAAATGTAACAATGCTAATTACTTTAGAAATGGATATAAAATTTTTCTAAGGTGAATAGAGAATTCTTTGTCAGTACTTAGCACAACCTTAGTGTAGTTGTTACGATAGCAATGTTACAGATATACACACGCTTATTCTCCTAAATTAAAAAAATATCTAGCGCAATTTTCTTTAATTGTATGTTGCAATGTTTTGCAGACATCATCGGACATATTTGTTACGGGTAAATTAGAATGGCAACATTGGAATATTGGCTACCCCATCGTTTCTTTGTCAAAAATATTTACTAATTGTTTGAACAAAATTCGTAGCTCTGATTAAAATTTCCCATTTTTGCGTCAAAGGTTGTTCGTTTTATTGAGCCAAAATTATTTTCATCTATAAAACCGTGTTTCCCTGCAGGTTGTAAAACGGGCGAGGCATTGCATGTGGCGATTATTAAAGTTTTCACTGTGAGGTATTTATAACCTCTAGCGGTAATTCCCCTTTGTTGAAATGACCCAATTTTAAACCTCACGTTATATTCAAGTTTTTACTGCGTTTTTATATTATTTTTTCTGATAAACTTTTACTTGATATGGGTATGGGAAATAATAATGTGGTCCAACACTTGATGGCAAAATATTGAAAAATTTCTACGAAAAACCGATGCCTTATATGTTGATTAACAAGTCAAATTAGGAAGTCGTTTATAAGGATAAAAAGCTGGTTTTATTGAAGGACATTTTATTAAAATGAATATCCTCATGAAGGCAGGGAGTTACTTTTACAAGAACAGGAAATGAAAAAAATGTATTAGTTCATCATATCACTTGGTGTTCTGAATTTAAGTTACAAACAATAATAAAATTTATATAACTTCTCGTTACACACGCATACGTAGATGTTTAAAAATATATGTCGTGAAAATCTTCGCCTTTGTTAAAGTTAAAAAGTCATTTCCAAACGGAATGTTAACAAAATCTATTTTAAAAAAGCGCCAAATATTTACAATTAAGGCATTCATACCAATATCGTTTTAAGCCGCAATAATGATAATTATAAAAACAGGAAATCTTATAAAAATGTTCTCTAATATTTGTATACCATAAAAATACCCGGAACAATATAGAAACGACTATATTCGTTCAGTTCGTTCAGTCATTCATTTTCTCGTCCATAAATATTACATACAATAATTCTCTTCATTCATTCGCTTTCCTGCCTATAAATAAATAAGCGTTAACCTCACGGTTGTTATTATCAAAGCAAACTGTTACATTTTTAATATCGCTCTCTACGTAAGTAGTTCGTATGTTTTATTCAGTTCCCGTACGTTATACCGTGGCTACATTTGGGTTTCTTTCGTTAATTTAAAATATTTAGGGCAACACCCTTCTGTCAGCAAAATTTTTAAGAAAGAAAATACTACTAGAATTTTCTTCGCGACTTTGACATACAAATTTCAGCATTTAGAAAGGGGAACAACATAAATTTTGTTTTATTGCAGTTAAGACTAAGCATTCGCTGTCTCGTTGGTCAAGCGGTTGCAAGTATGACTGAGCAAGAGGTCCTGCGTTCGATCCCTGAGTTCTGTAAAGTAATATTGGATTTTTCTAATTTTAAATTTCGAGTAGTAGCACGGAGTCTGAATATGTGCCCGGTGTAAGGCAACGTGATACCCTTTATTACATGGTCGTATAACATAACTGGAAAAGTGAGAGAATAATACTCTGCCTATCCCTTCATGAAATGTAAGCATCATGTTATGTAATTTAAAATGCTTAGGGGCAGCACCCTCCTTCGAGCAACCCTTGTAAGCACGGTTATTACTCGTATTCGTTTCGCGAATTTGGCATACCAACGTCAGGGTCCAGATAGGGGAAGAATATAAATTTCTATGTCATCGGTTAAATATAAACGTGAGGCTTACTAAGACTCGGTGGTAACCAATTACCTGACTTTTGATATAACTTTATTACTACATAATTATTTAAATATTGACATGCGTGAAACATATACATATATTACATATCAAATGAATATCAAAGAACTCAGTTACACCAGGTCCCTTATGGGGTAGTCAGAGAGCACAGAGTGCCACAAATCTCCATTGTTAGAGACAAATACTTTTTTATTATATAGCACTAGGCCGCGATTCCGCCTGGCGGAGAGCACAGATGCATCCTAAAATGAGGCACGCAAAGCATTTTTATAATTACAAATCAGTCACATTGGATCCTAAATATATCTATTATGAAAATCCTGTCAACTACTTGATTAATCAGAGACATTAACTTTGAATTAAGTAAAAGCCAACCCTGATTATGTGATTTTCAATTTCCTGAATCGAAATAACGTAATAAGTTTCAATTTTCAGTTCATATAGCACATGAGTTTATGTAGCACATGAAATACAAAGAAAAATGTCGACTAAATATATAAGTACCTATATTTTATATCTATATTAGAATATAGACGTAAACGCTTCACCAAAGATATGTTCAGAATGCGCGAGCCATTTATGAACACAATTTTCCACTCTAGAACCGTGCGAGCAAAAGCTGGAACAAATACACACATACATGTGAACGTACTAAAAATCCACAAGATTGTTCCTCAGAAATTGCGAAGTCGAGGAACAACTTCACTCAATTTATGTACCTAACGTTATTTACATACCGTGTGTTCGTATCTCGACGAGGCGAGGCATACTTTTCGCGGTATAGTTTTATTATGAGCAAAAAAGTTATTCTAGTTTACGATAGTTTTCCCCGCCACGTTATTGTTCCATACATGTCTTAAAACTCACGACTTTTGTCTAATTGCATCTCGAGATATACTAAAATTGAGTTTTAGAATTGTCAAACATGAAAAAATGGAAGAAAATAGTAACTAGTTAATTTAAGTTTACATGACATTACACAGATTTTTTTATTGATTTTATAAGTAGAAAAAGCACCAAAAAGGATAGTATTATGTAAAAACTTCATAATACTGATGTTTAACTGAAGTTAAATGAAGATATTATTAAAATATGACGGGACATGCCACAGTTAAAACGCTGAAACATTCACTAAAGACAAAGTTACTTTTTATTATTGCATTTAAATAAGAAACTGCGAAAAAATAACACATTAAAAAAAAAATTAAAAATTAAAAATATTTATTCATAACAAACACGTATACAAATACACATGACAAATACACGTATACACATGAGATAAGAAAACGAATTAATGGTAGACATATACATATTATGTTTATTTCACGACGACTTTCATATTTTCATTAAAAATTCTTTTAAGGCGTCTTGAGAACATCCACTTGTATCTACATACTTGTCGTAGAAAATCACATCTCTTTACGCGGAAAACGTATGTTTATTTCAAACAGTGAGCACCGCTTTATAAAGAGATGTAGAGTCCCGTAGATCAGAAAGCTTTACAGTGTGGGCAACTAATATTAATTGCTTTGTGTACATGGTCGATAAACATTTATCGAGTTGTATGTTTGTCAAACATCATCAGCAAGGTAAAACATGGCATAATACTCAAACAGTCATTATAACATCTATATATACTTATGTATATTTTATCACAAATACACTAAGTATACATTGTAAGTATCACTGCTATTTGAAACTTTAAATATTTCCATTTTAGTATAACGTATTTATAACAGGCTTTAAGGATAGATATATTTGGGCATTCAGTGCCCTCTGTTTACCCCTTAAGAGACCTGACGTGACGGTAAAGTAAAAATAAATAAATATATAGTATACAAATGCACTTTCGGTTTATCAAAATTGCATATTATCATATGCATTTAATCTGTCACTAGTTTTGAATGACAACTACAGATGTATGTATCTATTCAGACCGAAAGAAAACAACCCAAGAAAGTAAATAATTCTCAGCATATGAAAGATCAACATATGTTCAATGACTACACAAGTTCGTTGTTTAAATTCGAATTTCAAATACATCATATGATAGAGACAGACTTATGCAGTTCAATTGCGAAGTGAGGGAGAACTCCTAACTACTAAACTAGATTAACTCAGTTCCATATATAAAAGTTATAAACGGTTTTCGAGTTACCTGTTGAGTATAGCCTACAAATATTTGTCTAAATGATTTAGAAGTTTATGTCATATAATTTTAAATATATCTAAAGTCTCCTAACACGGCGACAGATGTTTGTTATTATTTTCAGTTATGTAACTTCACATTTTAACCATTGTCCGATTTGATTTTTACAGTGCAGAAACAACGTTGGAGTGAGAAATAGTAAACTAGTGTACAAATTTGTATAGCCCACTACACAATCAGCTTCATCAACTTGTTTATGAAATATCTTTTGTCATTTTTCCTTTCTCATTTCTTGATGTTGAAGAAATAATTTTTTTATACAATATTCAAATAGTTTTCTTAAATACGTTTAGCAGATACACATGTTCGTAATATTGCGAGTATTTCTGTATGACCTATGTATTTATTATCATAGACCCATCAGAACATAAAATGAGATTCTGTCCAACAAAGGTTTCATGTACGGTACAACCTAATCCGCCCGACCTTTGGAAACTTTTTAAAAGCTAGAATAATGTTGTAAATGTTTTTGCTTTGAGGCAATTTTATTATTTCTTATATTTGTGGAATGATTGTAAGTTAATTTTCCAAGGAAACACCAACGGATATACTCAATTCGGTTGTTTACCGGCCATTCCTGTATTTTTGATTTTTTGGATCTAAATTATACTGTGTTTACGTTTTACTTATATTTTTTACATATAAATCACTAACATGAAATCTACATAGAATGTTTTGAAAATTAGGCATAGAAAAAGAGATCACGTCGTTAAGGAATCGATCTCTTTCAAAAAACTTTCGGGGATATGAAAAGAAGAGAGAGTTGTACAGTTATGTAGATACACCAAGTAAAATGAAAAGTAAAATACTAAGTATTGACTATTATAAAAACAGTTAATAGTTAATAAAATTAATAAAAAATAATATTTATTATATTGACTGCCTCGTTGATCGAGTTATTGCAAGTGAGACTGCCGATCGGGAGGTCCTGGGTTCAAATCCCGGGTCGGGTACTATTGGATTTTTCTAATTTAAGATTTCTAGTAGTAACTTGGAGTCTGGATCTGTGCCCGGTGTGTGCCAACAGGCTCACCACCTATTTCATGGGACTTAACTGGTGAAACGTGGAAGTGTACTACACTCATCTGCCTACCTCTTCGGGGATTACAGGCGTGAAGTTACTCTTTTAATATCAAATTAATATGAAAAGGACAAGTTTATCAGCTATAGCAATTAGCAACATGACAATTGAATTCGTGACTTCATGTTTCGTGACAACTAAACCTAATTCAGAAAACGTTACTGCTAAAACTAATTAATATATGGGGCGATACGAAGCTCTATATGGTATTTGATGAATTTGATAAAAATAATAAAGGTCGGTAGAAAACTATTAAAACTTGAAAAAAAAAGCCAAAATGTTTTAAAATAGAATAGCCCATACAATAAATTATTGAGTCTTAAATTAATATAAAGGTTAGTCGCAAGCGTACGTATTTTCCGAGATAGTACACTCGTATTTAATTAGACGGAGAATGAGGGTCGCACGAATGTTTTACGAGATCAAGAGACAAGCCAAGATCGTAAAGGAGGAGACCAAGGTGCTTATGTATTTAGTAATATGGTGGCTCATTTCGTTGAATTGATTAGTGAACAAGCAGTAAAACTTAGCTGAAAGGTGAGATCATATTAATGTAATGGCATAATAGTTAATTATGTGCGGCTATAAATTGTTGGCCACATTTTCTATCCTTAGGAGTTCAAGTTGAACATACGGTCCGAATCATTACAGTCGTTAAATCCAGTCGGAGGCTTTCCAATGGTATATAATCTTCCGTCAGCTATGTTTTCCACCGAACCGTTTCTCCACAAGTCCGCGACCATTTTGTGGTCAGTCAGACGGTGATGAATTGCAATGAAATTCTCATATCGTCTGATTAGCGAAGATAATTATGGTTTATAATCATTTATATTAAATAACTGTGTCAATTAGAGTAATATTTGACATCTCATTTGAATATTGCTTAAAATTTACCAGGGAGACGAGATCATAGTAGCATACAAACGTGGCTATGTTCGGGCCTCAAATGTTATATTAGCATCACTAGAGGAACTGAAAATGCTTCATCAAAGGTAAGTAAGTTTGCGCTATTCAAGGAACCACTATTAATTTAACTTTGTTTTATCTTTCGTTCAGCAATAAAAACAAGTTTACAAGCGCACCTTCCAGCTTTTGAATATCGTTACAAAAGTTTCATTTCAAACAGCTTTGTTCAACTACTGTTTGAGATTACATCAAAAGTTGGCGTCAGTTTCCACTTCTAGATAATTATCTAGTTGTGACATTTAGAATTAACGTGGTTTAAGGTAAGAAAACATAGTGCAAGAATACAAGCCCGATGTTACAGGTCTAACGATATGTACTTTGTAATCAATAGGTTGCAGAAGTCCCAATTCGAAGTCCAACTATGAATGTCTCGCATTTAGTATTATGGCAACCAGCGGAACTTGCAATTTTATGTTTTAGTCCAAATTCTGGAAGACCTGTTAAAATATTACTGTTCTCACTACTTATTGTTGGGTAACAATATTTTTACCCATATGCACAATTTTAAAAAGTGTTTTAAGAGATTGTATCATTCTTATATACTCGTATGATCATTTGTCTAAAACATCGTCAAAATCCAATGTGCCCTATTCATATTCCAACTTCATTTGATTTTGCAAGCTGAACGAAGTTGTCGGCTGCCTCTGGTATTGTTGAAATGCAAACGTATCTATAACGTCACGAACTCCATAACTGTCACTGTCATTCTAAAACTACCCATAATTTATTATTTAAATTCAAACGCTATCCCATTGTGACTAAACAAATTTTATATATGGTCTAGGAGCGTTGAATATAATTATAACATCATTTATGGGAACATGGCCAGGAAAAAAGATCCACAAACCCATTAAAATTTGTTCCCGAAGATGTATTTATCAGAGTAATCGTTCCGAGCAGAAATTGGATAAAAACGGGAATAATAAGGCAGGATATCTCTGTTATATGGGTAGAATGATATTTCATCCCGGGAAGCTAACCTCTTGATGAAAGAGGGGTTCTGTTCGCATAAAGTAATGTCGCGGGAATAAATGAGAGATTTTTTAAATGTATTCAAGTAATGCAGCATTCATTTTGCAGACATAGGATTCCGAGATACGATTGTGCTAATGCAGGGTTTAAGCCACCAGACGTAAGTACAATGCATGTAAATTTTTTAAGCAGTTCGCTTTTGAGAGTAGTGAAAAATTATTTCCCTCCTCTTAAATATATAGAGATAAATGAGATACGTTCTAATGTATCTGTAGAGGGTTATAATATAATGGCTTTTCGTTTGACTTGCTTGGATTATTATTATGTATTGTATATGTAATATATGTATTAAACAGCTCAGATTATTCTTGATGAACTTTATACACACGTACGTATTTTGACGTTTAGTCTTTTACAGGGTAGCCAGTGCTAGAGATCTCTATCCTTAGAACTTTATTAGAATAACAAACAGAAGAAAATGTTTTAAATGAAGGCAACGCCACTGACAATTGAATAAAGCAAACCCAATCACCAATTGAATATCCACAGTGATGTTCAGTCATAAGAATAGTAAGAGAACCTAGTCTTCCTGAAGGCACACTTTCATGTAAAGGATTAGGGATTCACTTGACGTCGAAACAAACTTTCTTATATTCAAAATTACACATGTCAAGTTATGGACGCGTAACCGTTCTTTATGTGGCGTGGGATAACCTTCTACACAGAATGAGACAACATTGTAGATAGATCACAGGGAATTTTTATGTATCATAAGTTTCATTATATACGGTAATATTTTTTTTTACCAAAATCATCTTGCTACCAAATATTTTTATAATCGCCCACATGGCGAAAAAGTTATTTTTGCTAGTTTAATATGTTTATGGATACTTGACCAACATTCGAGACTACGACATAAGCTGCCTTTTTTGGATAGCAAATTCGTATTCATCAATAGAAAGATTAAGCACAGATAGTTTCATCAAAAATGTTTTTCATACACTTGATTTTCGTAGCCTTCGTATACCGCCTGAATATTTCCACTAAATCTTAAACAAGATTATTATTAATCAGTGCCGCAGTATCCAAGCCTGGAATATTCTCTGGAAACGTATCTAACCACAGATTAATTTCAGCCATTTACCCGTGCAGCGTCGTCTCAGCGTGAGATAAGTAATATGAGACTTCGTGCTGGAATGTTGGTATATACATAGTGTGTTTTACAGCTGCACGCATAGGTATTATAATATCTTAATAATATTGTGGGACATCTCCATATAGAGCCCTCTGGTTCGAAAGTCAAGAGAGCTTGAGTTGTGAGTACCAGGCGGCTGATAAACTACATATTTACTCGTACGAATATACATACGCTTTGTTGCTCCCAGACACAGAACAAATACACATGTGTGCCCAGCGGACAGATTCGCTTTCCATTGGACCAACGGGCCAGTCATTATAATACTGCTTTTGTTTCAACTCCTTGCTAGGAGTCTGTTTCGTTACTACTACGGACTTCCTACACGATGGCATAATTCCTCAATACATAATAAACAGTACTTCTTCCAGAAACATCTTTACACATTACCAAAGAAGAGGGAAATTGCAAATGAGATAGGCACAAAAGACGCGTTGCCGCTAAGTACTGAATAAGATGCTTCGTGTACCAATATATATAACCCACGATATAATTATTAGATAGTGAAACTCCCGGAATACACCAGTAACTAAATTTTCAACCCCTTAGGGGTAAAAAGGAGTGTTAAATATCTACGGAACAGGTATAAAAGTAGGACGTCATTCCGAAACGTGGCACGTTTTGTCTACTAAGCTCATAAATAATACGTGTTTCTCGGGATTTATTAGGTCGACCCGTAGCAGTGGTGAGTAGTGTAATCAAAGTTAGAATGAAGGAACCTTCGGAATGTTAGGACACTGGAGTTAATAAGTTAGAATTATTGAGTCAGAGCCATGAATTTAAAAAACATAACGTAACAACACGCCTGTATTTCCGCGTAAGCTGAGGGAGTGTAGTGAGTACTCCCACTTTTCACTAGTTATATTATGTCTCCCAATACTAACAATATAAATGTACTTGATATGATTGCATAATAATAATCAAATCATTTCGGAAAGCTTCAACGTTCCTAAAAAATTTCGAGAGCTCTACATCTCTGTTATTCGTTATAACGATTTCCACCGTCGCAGCAAGGTAGAGTACACTTCAGTTCTGTTTAAGTTAACAACTATTGCGGCGAAGGCCCGCGTCTAGGCGTAGCGGTAAAGGGCGAGCGCCTAATCTTTTCTGTGCTTGATTAATTGTACGACAGCTTTAGAACACAGGTCGAAACGACCCTTACATCCATCAGTGCTTAGGTTCAGTCGGAAGGTCGATTTGCGGTCACATTACGATAGCTTACTGGAGCAAGACCGAAATAAATGTTACTCACCTATCACTCCAGTTAGTTCCAATGGAAACATCTAGCTTTAGCTAAGCCTCATTAATAAAGTATATATACACTTCAATAATATCCATAGTATTTAGAATAATCCATAGTATTTAGACTGTCTAACCTGGTTTAGAAATGTAATAGGTCTTGCAAAAAATTAAGTTCCATACTCTGCAGATGTATCAATTATGGATTACGTAACCATTTAACGAGAAATTATTGTTGCCATATTAAAGTTGGGAGATTTCTCGTTTTATTCTGCACAAGAATAAAACAAGTAGGTACCTACTTTACAAAGTTATTGAAACTTAGCCTATCAGATATACTTTAAGGGGAATTTCGAAATATCCGATAATGGTCTCATGGTCAGTTCATTTTATCTTTCATAAAAAAGAATCACAGCTAAAATGATTTACAAATCAGCGTTTTTTACATCGCGCCTATATTTTTTTTGATTATATACATATATTTCAGAATTATTTTAACAGCTAATTCAGTCTCATCCAAATTAACACCACTGTTTGAAAGTATATTCCGCATGTTAATAACGTAATGTGTACGTCTTGTTGGTTCGCGAATGTGAAACTTTGTGTAAACATCGGCGGCATTCGCATGCAGTCTCAAATTTCTCAAGTAAATAAAAAG
Organism: Microceris scylla; assembly: GCA_018245595.1. Classification (NCBI taxonomy): domain Eukaryota; kingdom Metazoa; phylum Arthropoda; class Insecta; order Lepidoptera; family Hesperiidae; genus Microceris; species Microceris scylla. The sequence goes on along the minus strand of DWDT01003809.1, from coordinate 1,489 downwards.
TTTTCACTCAAATTGTTCCTCTTATTCTTTGGGTAGCATATTAAATAGCATTTGTTTACTTAAAGCTCTAATTAAATTTAATCGGTTAATAAAATATTTTTTTTCTTACGTTTTAGTCGTATTTTTAATATGTATCGAGTTGGGGTATGACCACTAAGCCGCTTGATAAGAAGGAAAGTTGTGTTCTAGTATGGACCACGCATACTTGAAAAGGACTATTAATATTCGACCCTTCCTTGAAAACTACTACGTTAAGTGGACATATAAATGCTTGTGTAAATGTAGCATTTACAGAAACGAAAGATATTTCAATTTAATATCATAAAAAAACTGAGACTTTACAATTGTATAGCTGCAAAACATTATTCGAATTCATTTCTACATTTGTCGGGAGCTTCAGCGTCTGGACACCGAGACGAAAAAAGAAAATTGCCGGTACAGATTTTATTTGTTGTAACAGAACTAGTAAAAGGGCAGAAAAGAGATTGCCATTATGCATTAGGACTAACTTGAAATCTTTCCTATGTTTAACTTAACAATATAGTTTGAAACATATAAAGATAATAGTAGGTATGGAGGATTTCTACATACATCCTCAGAACAACTCTTCCTTGAATAAAATGACCTGTTCGAGTTTCAAACTATAAAAACCTTATGTGAAAATAAGCTCATGGAGTGTTTATTCATTTTGGTGCAAGATTTACACTTCGATGTACATCAACGCATGATGGTAAATAAATGGTCAAACGGTTGTGCTGCTCAAATATTTGTCGGGCTTAAGTGGTTAATCATGTCACAGGGAAATCGGCTCAGAATATCACGGTTGGAGCGCAACGGTATTTGAGGGTTAACGAACTTCATTAACATTTTTACAATTGCTAAATGAAACTTTTGGACACATGAATAATAATAATAACACTATCTGAAATTTTAAAAAAATCATACTAAAATATTTGTTCCGTAGTTGCTACATATTCATGTAATTCGAGGCTTATTGTAGCCAACGTTCTGACAATATGTGAAAAGTACTATAAATGTAATTAGCTTTACGTAGGACTCCTGAGTTTATATAAAGCAGACAGCTAATTGACAACTTCTCTCGTATTATAATAAAATTATCTAAATCTGACAGTAACCATTATCATACAGGGATACGTCTGTTTTTTCCTCGTGAATTTTTTCCTCTTGAATTTTTTCTATTAAACATCATCATCATCAGCCTACTCCCGTCCACTGCTGGACATAGGCCTCTCCAATGGCACGCCACTGAGCTAAAACAATATTCAATTAATAGAAATTCCATATCAGTAGAACATTACGGACAAATACTTTCGGTAATTGCAAAAGGAAGAAGTTTTCTTGTTTCACCTCTCTGAAAATCTGTCTGTAGGCGAAGGTACGTTTAGAATTAACTTATTAAATAAGTTTTATTATAATATAATGTAAAAAATAAAACGTATCAAATATTACTTATAGATTAGTAGGTTTA
>DWDT01003808.1:0-11881 GCA_018245595.1 Microceris scylla | reverse complement strand
ACAAATTTAAGAGAAAAAATGATGAGGTGAAAAGACAACTTACTCTAGAAACTTCTGCAAATAGTTTCTGCTGCATTGTGACCACGTGATTTTTCCACTACCGAGGGTAGGACTCATTATATATGCGCTGGGATCACAACCGTTGTCCGCTAATGGACCATCATGGCGCATACCTAAACTGAGAGGGATGATAATTCATTAATAAAATAAAATATATTTATAAACTCTAATGATAAATAGCTATTCATCATCACAGTCAACGTTCATTTCATTAAATTGTTGGACATGGGTTTTCTCTAGTACCTACAAAAAAAGGTAAAATTATCTAATAAATGATCTACTTATATGAATTGCTCTTCCCATTGTTGAAGTAAGTAGCATAAAAGCAAAATAACCATTTGCGGTACGAATACATGTGACATTAGTAATAAACAACAAAATTCCTTCCTCACCCTGCCAGCTTCCGATAAGGTCAACGTATCTAGTAACTTACTTATGACCGATCTCATGCGCGACCACGTAGACGCTTTCAAAGTGTCTCCCCTCGTTAACGGTGCAGCTGCTTGTCACTGTGCACATTCCCGCGACTGGAGCTAGCCCTGGAACCATATTTCCATTATACGGATCTAGAAAACCAAACGATTCAGGAGCCGTGTTTCGTATGTCGTTTACAACATTGATTGTGTCTTTTCGATTAGTGACAACTGTTATTTATAATACAGTGCACGAAATTTCATATAAATAATAGTATTGGTACATTGGTTGGACTATGGCCTTAACCCTCTCAATATGAGAGGAGACCCGTATTCTAGCAGTGGAATTGTAATGAGTAGAAAAACAAATTGGTTGGACAATATTTCGCTCCGAATTGGTTGACGAAAGTTGTACCTAATGTGTCAGCTGCCGACCATATAAATAGTTAACCATATAAATATTTTTTTGACTATTTTGCACCTGTACTCTCTAGCTCGATTTTGTTTTAACATGTTGGTCCGATTTTGGTCAGTTACATTTTCTTTTACCTTTTATTGTTCTCATGCTAGAGGTTTTTGATGATTTTTGATGATGTTCTGAGTGTCTTGGATATTTTAATATATACATGCTAGTATGCTGTATGCTGTTTATCATTAAAGAAAGCGTTAGCGTATCAGATTGTTACATTCAGCGTGATATTAAAATGAAATATGCAAGTCATACTGCGATACATTATGTACAGTATCATAAATAGGTGCATAATGAAAACAACAGCGTTGATAATTTATAATGAACGATTGGTATTGGATGATAATGATATGAGCATTATAATCGTAATGATAAAAAAAGCTGATCATTTTTCTGTATTATTTCATCTCAGTTTAGGATCTTTTTCAATGTTTTAACACAATACAAATTTAAAAACAACAAAATCTGTGCTTATCTTTTTCGAAAGAAAAGTTCTAATGACAAACTTTTGCTACTTACCAACAACTTGACTGCTTACTTTTCCATTTTTATTCACAACATACAAATCCAATCCAGTCAAAATTAAAGCGTGATCCCAGTGTAGTGGATCGTTGTCCCCTAGTGGATTCTCAAGGCGTTGCCACGTGCAGAAGTTGCTTAAGAATCTGTCTATATCATGAGGCCTTTTCAAATTCACGGGGTCCTCGTGTAATATTTCTAGTCTCTTCAGGATAAAATTGACCGGTCTACCCAAACTGGTATCGTGGTATATTAACTGCACTGCGTTTATCATAGCCAATACAAATCTCACTAGCTCCCGTTCTGTATCTTTTGGAAAATTAACGGTCATATGTTTGTACAAATCTCTATCTACAAACACTGCTGTCTCTACGAAAACTGCTGGCAGTATTGCTCGCTTTTGTCTTTTACCACCTTCTACAAGTTTTTTAATAACATCACCTATGCTGTTATTACTATGAACTAGATTTGCTTTCAATTTCTCTAAATTAGTATTGTTAATGTTTTCTAAATTGATGGCTCGTTTTCTTCTATGCTTTGTCCATATCTTTGCAGGTTCCGTGCTGTTGTCGTTAAAGTTTACTTTTTCGATACACACACTACTATCGTCTTCGTAATTTGTTATTGTATCATCTGTTTTTTTCTTTACAATCACATGGTGTTTAATGCCATCATTGTGAAATCTGTCGGGTAATGGATGTATAAAATAGTAATTGTCATTCGTTTTGACTAATCCTCTCTGAAAAATATGACACATTTTTATTAGAACAATGCAAATTATTTTTTTGTTTTCGAATTAGCATTGCATTTTACACAAGTACCCATTTAAATGCTACTTGTATTGTATCTAGTTGTTATTTTTACAATGGGAGAAAAAATTCTCATATTAGCAGTTAAAGAACAATGGTTTAAGTAAAAATTGTTACTTACAATATCATTACAAGCGTATAGAGCTGCATTATCACTTTTGTAGTAACAATTGTCTAACTCTTCGTCTGCATGTTGGTCTAGCACAGCTTCAATCCCATTGGACCATCTTCTCATGAGTAGGAACTGTGGATCTAGAAATGAGTTTCTAGGACTCAACTTTACGTCTAAATGCTTCTTCAACGCTATCAGATCTTCGTTCTCGTGGAACAAAGACCGCTTCCGGCGTTTTGTGTGTTTAATGTGTGCTATGTCAAATTGTGCTTCTGAAAAATTTAAAACATTCGCATTAAAGCCACAGACACTTTGTTCATTTTTATCTTAATCATCTTAAACAAATTTATAATCTATGGTGTGTTTACGTGTACTGTTAACTTACTGTTAGGGTTGGCACCAAATAGGAACACTTTTTCAGAATCAGACAGATGTTCTAGTAGCTGCTTCGTGTGTTCCTGAAACAATGATATATTAACATTGAATTAAACTGTTCAATAAAATCGTTTGAGAAATTAATGCAGTTTGTGGGAAAGATTCATCGTCTATTTTTCATAGAACTGATGATCATTTGTAAGTAATATACAGAGTATGATTTGTTAAAGTCATACCATCCAGTACACCTTGAAAAACATCTACAATTAGTATTTGCGTTATAAATGTTGTATTATTATTAATCTTAATGAATTCTAAAACAAAAAAAAACCTGTGAACATTGTTTAAAAAATCCAATATTAAACCCAGGAAGTTTCAAAGCTCCATACGATTTTGTACACACAAAAACCACGGAAAGAAAACATTGTCCATTAACCTCGCAGCAAATCAAATTGCTATCTATTGTTCCAGACGCGGAGATTAGATTCGGAGGACAGCCTCGACATAAAAATTTTGACAATAGCTCGTATTCACACGACTGCTGGCTTAATCGATATTGGGTGATGTTTCAAGTTATGAGCGACGTGATTATATGTATATGTTCCGGCTTAACTCACGTATGTTTTTCGGGATGGATGATTGCAGGAAATCGTGCGTGTAATCGGTGAGAGCTCATGGTCAAAGGTTCCGTCACATATATAATCATGTGTATAAACACTCCCGAGACACACTCCGTTCATATTTAAGATAGACGTATTTAGTATGTTTCTTTCTCTTATTATCTTTCGTTTTTTGGGAACGTGTTAGAAATTCAGGATGTTGAGCTTAACGCATTAAGATGCTTTAATTCAGATATGTGAAAATTCATTTCACTCACCCATCCCCTTACTAAGGCATACTTTAATTTGAAATACTATTTCCTTTAATCATCTATGATTGATCCTCGGCCTGTTGATAAATAATCTTTATTTTACCTTTTATATTTTGCACATCACCGAAACAAATTTTGCACATTGCACATTGGAGAAACATTTACTTTCAAGAAAAATAGATTTCACTATTGTAATTCTATATCTAGGCTGAGTTACCAACTTTATCACCATTTATCAATAAAGTGTCAAAATTAATAACGCCTATCTTTATAACAAGTCTAAATTACGTAATCCTAACTTACAATAAACTGAACGATTAAAACGCTCAATCTTATAACCTGGAACAAGCACTTTGAAGCGGTATTGTTTATTTTTAAATCTTTTATTGTCTCCGTAGATAATGAGTTCTTTCTCTCAGCGTCTTTCTTTTTTTGTTTTTTGTAATGTACTTGTTTTACAATGTTAATAATATTTACTATAAAATCTAATGATAAAAGCTTAAGAAAACAGCCATTGGCAGATATAAAAGAAGTAATGATAAAATTCAAGGTTTATTGCAGTTCGAGAAGTCCTTGAATCTTTATGAGGAAAATGTTATTTAAATTTACACCAGCACCTGTTTATTGTCAAAAAGTTTTCGTGCAGTGGCGGGAATCCACGAAGGCGGATATCCGATAAATCCGAAACTAAATAGGGTATCCCAAAAAATACATATAAATTAAGCCTGAACCCTATTTACGCAAATGTGTAGATACGAAACTTTTAACAGTAGGTATATATATACATACGATTAGACTTTATACAAGGTATGTTCAATTAAAACCAAGAAATTGATATCAAAGTTTCAAGGCCGTACCAGCTGTTTAATTACGTGCAATATCGGACTTTCTAGCTAAAGTAATCCAATTTCTTTTTAATTCTGCGTCTTGGTGCTAAAAGTGAAAGCTTATATTTAAAACAACACTTTTCATATCTTTAATGTATCACTCGTAAAATGGCCTTGATTAATTTTATAATGTTTCATTTTCACTCAGTACTCCGAGTACCTATATTTTCAGAGACAAATTCTAAATGTAACTTTTATGAAATTTGTACATATAATATAAACATTGGTCCTAGTGCGAATTTAGAGCAAGAAACAAACAAAGAAAAAAAAACAACGAACGAAGAAAAAGAAGCGTACCAAAGTGACAGAATTAACAATAACAGAGAAAAATAGTAGGTATTACATAAATATTTGTCCTGGATTGAAATCAAAACCACAATACAGTACATCAACTGAGTATAGTATTGTTCGATTATTTGTATGATGGCTGAGACGGTAAGTAGTCAAATTTGAACCAAATCTGCACCTCGATCGCGGCGTCAATAGTTATGTAATGATTATTTACTATAATTCAGTAACTTTTTCCTAGTCGTCGTAACGAATCGGTAACGGATTATCTTATTAACTGGATCTAAAAAAGTGTTTTACAGTTAACGAGTTATCTAAAGGATTGCTTGATCGTTCAAGGGTTTCTCTTGTTTGTTTGCAAATTAAATATTTAAAACCAATAATGGTTTTGGGAGTTATTAATTTATTTTGGGTACTTAATCAAATGTATATTATATATATTTTTTTAAATTATACTAAGGTTTTTTAAATATCATTGAATATGACTTATGTGTATAACTTCATGCAGTGCACAGCTAATCCTGCTTCTAACGACACATTAGTGTGCAAACGATAATATGTATATGTATACGTATACACTACACTTGATACCTGTACTAACACGTGTTTTGTCTTAAAACCGAGCACCAACAGAGTTATGGATTCTACAATAATTAGTTAAAAAGTTTCCGTGTGTTATGTACCAATTCCAACCACAGATAAGCTGTATTTTTCTTACATACGTTAAATTTTTATTTTTTTTTACACATTTGAGGTGCAAAGTAATGTTATAAAAATTTATCGACTCGTTTTAATTATATAGAGAAGGTTAATATTAAGAATAGAATATTATTGAATGACTTTTTACTATTATAACTGTCACCTTGACAGATGTCAAATTGATCCGTAAACCCGCCCATTCACGATCCGACATACCATTGAAATATTAAATGTCATCGATCGCCTTTTTATAGAGGCATTATAAATAGGTCACCGACTTCGTGTAAGGTCGCACACTTGGTTGCAAATTTTAATTTGTATTTTATTAATATAAGTGAACAGTGAAAAAGGCGAAACGTCGGAGTGTACTACACTCCTCTGCCCACCCCTTCGGGCATTATAGGCGTGGTGTTACGTTATGTTTATCATTCCAGTGTCAGAATATGGGTCTTTTGTCATATTGAGGGGATTAAGGCCATAGTCTGCCACGCTGGCCAAGTGCGGGATGGCAGACTTCACACACCTTGCTTTTTTTATAACTTCTAAGGTGTGCAGGTTTCCTTATGATTTTCCTTCACCATTAGCAAGTGATATTTAAACTTAAAATGCACTTGTGTAAAGAGGTGCGCGCCATGGATTTGAACCCAACACCCCCGGAATGAGAGGCTGAATTTTTAACTTATCACTGCAAATATAATATATCGATTTAATATTTTAATTTATCACATTTCTATTGTATCGTAAACATATTGTTGAATACATTTATAATAGAGATTAATAAATTTCTATCCCTATATATTGGTAAGCACTAATCATAAAACTAAGAATTCCTACAAACCGACGTTAAATATACCTCATTATAACACAATGACAAATATTTAAAACAAAAAGTAGCGTATACTCTGAAACAACCACCCGAGGCAAATAGAAGATTATCCATACAACTTAAGTACGGACGTACATACAAAAGATATATCACATAAATCGCCGATCTCGACGCCTTTGTTCAAATGCAATTAAACCCAGCTAAGTGCTGAAGCGAGACCAAAAATGCAACATCTTTTGTATGCCGCTCTAACAATAGTATGCTAAACACGCTGCAGAGGTATACTAGGAAAGATGGTTTAATTTATAACCTGTTTAGAAACCTAAACCAAATTTAGATTAAAACATCACCATCCCCGTAATCATCAACCCTTCCATCTTTCCACTGTTGGCCACGATTCGCCGCTCAAAACGAGAGGGTTAAGGCCATAGGTTGACACTTTTGCCAAGTGCGGGTTGGCGGACTTCTCACACCTTAGAGAACAATATTTTTTGAACCCTAAGTTATGTAGGTTTCCTTCATTCAAATAATAAACCTGGAATTGCATATTTTTTTGTAAAGAGGTGTGCGCCAGGATTTTTTGAGCTCTGGACCCCTGAGCAAGAGATAATTTTAAAATACTAATTTTAATAAATAAATTAATTTATTATGATTAACTACTGCTGCGAAAAATAAGTAATCACTAGACAATTTCATATATCGAATTGTATATATAAGACGCAATAAAATAGGGTGATAGGATAGGATCACAAATGAATAATATAATTTTTGTCATTCGCGGATAAATATCTCATCCAATTGGATAAGCTACTATAAATATATGCGATTCCTTGATATTTCATCATCATTCCGCACGGAATGTTCACAGCTAATGAGAGATCGATTGAAATGTGTGAGAACTGGAGTAACTTCTCCAGTGGAACTGTGGAACAATAGACTTCAACGAGCTATGTACACAGTTTTTTTATTAATACAAAGAACATATCTCTATAACTTTTGCCACGAAACTCGTAATCAATGTAAGCAAATAAATCAAAGTGTATGTCACAAATGGAAATTATAATCGTAAATTTTAAATCATTGATGTATAAAGTTATCGACCAACTGTCAGTGACCTACTTATTTTTTATCCTTTTCTTTCCGGAGGAAACGTAAAATAGAGAGGACCTTTGGTAAATGCTCTGTCAAATATTAGGTTATCTTGTAAGTTATAATGGTCTTATTAATTAAAAGTCCAAACAGTTCAAGTCTACAATTGTCATATATTTCTGTCTGCGAAAAATAATATTTAAACCACTGGTAAATTACTGTGTTTTGTTGTAGGTGTTATAATAGACGAAATAGAAAAAATCCCAAGACTTTTGGATAAACAGCCAGTACCTATGTATAAAAACCTAACTTTTATGTATCGTATAAAGGCTCAATTCCTATATACTCGTACAAAGGCCTAACACAATGTATAGTCCGGCATGTAAAATGTTTTTTAGGTAAGTTTAATCACTAATTAATTATCTGATTTGCGTGTAAAAGACCTATTGTTTTGATTCTTAAACATGAAGAAGATAATTTCGAACAAAGAGCCAGGAGGCAGGAAAAAACAAATTTCCGTGTGCAAGTTTGTATCAGCACATCATAATCTGACTGATTACTATATCGACCTTCGAATTATCTTACTGTTTGCTTAATATTTAAACACTTTTTTCTCGAAACATCCATGGTTAATAGATTTTTAATGGTTGCGTTTAACTTGTGAACAAATTTACTGATATTTTAAGGATTTTTAGAGAAACTTTATGTGCGGAGAGGGGAAAAGTACTGAGAGAGTTCCTTCATTAACGCTCATTATCAAAAAATGCCCTGAATGGGAAAATAACCTATTAACGCCGGCTGAGAAATCAGAAGTACTAATCACTGGACCAACAGACCTGTCAATAATATATTTCTCTATGTTTAACATTTATCTATCGTATAATTGTTGCCTTCGACCTTACAACCCAAATAAATTTATTAATCACTACAACAATTGAAACAGTCATAACATCGGTCAGTACTGATTATGACTTTTACTAATAACTTCTTACTACTCTAATTACTAATTACTCTAATTAGTAATTCTCTTCTCTACTTACCCTTTTATCCTTGCATTGTTGGAACACGAGTCTCGCCTAAAAATAAGAGGACTAAGGTAAGAGGACTAAGTCTACCAGACTGGTCAAGTGCGAGTTGGCTGACTTCATACGCCTTAGAGAATTTTTTTGTAAATTTTAAAGTGTGCAGGTTTCCACAAGTCGTTTTCAGTTACAGTTATAGTAAATTATATTCAATTTAAATAGCAACTTTTAAAAAATATACAAATAGGTTTGCGTTTGGCTGCAATTTCACCTGATGGAAAACGAGATGCAGATAGTCAGAAAACATCGAATACTAATATCTCAAAACTAATAGACTCATGTTTCTTCAGTCACTCTTTTCATACACGTACGTTGTTGTTGAACTTAACAGTAACCTATATCAAAATGTATATAGAGATGCGGTCAAGACAAGGAACTGAATGCTTCAAGCGTGTTGGGCACAGGGTCGGAGCAATAAAACGTCATTACTGCGCAGTAATTGTTGTTTCGTTGCTGCCGTTTAAGGCGCTGATAGGTACAATTCTATTTGTCTTGTTTCACATGACTTTTTCATTTCCATGTATGTCATTTCGAGAATGTTCTATGTTACTGGGTCATGGGTTATGTTATCATTCTAGTTATCTCATGTCCTAGTATCCAAGTCCGGGGTGAACCGAAAGCACTCGGATAAATATAGAAATGCTATATTATGTATGTAGTAATAATTATTGGATTTTTCGAATTTGCATTTTTGAGTAGAAATTTCTAGTAGTGGCCCGGGATCTGGATCTGTGCAAGATGATATTTAATATAAAAAAAATAATATGGCAATAGAGTTGCAAATGTAACCTCTGTCAGAAATATTTTATATTTATGTTTTAGCTATGTAATCTATAATTTCTTTCGCTTGGTTACTAATAATAAATTTATATTATTTTTATAATTTTTTATTTATTTTAAAAATCAAATGGCAAACGATATTTTAACGTAAAATTAGCATTTAAAATCTAATATGAGCCTTAACCGTGGTGCGTGTTTTAACATTATTTTGATGTTCGTAGCGATGTTGCTTATGAGATTTGTCTTATTGTTTCAATGTGGCCTTATTTTATCCTCAATTACCACTAACAAGAAGTTAATCTTGTCTTCCTGTAATGTATCTTCTGCTTTTTGGGCAAAACACTAACGGAGTAACTTTTTGTATATAGAATTATAATTCTAAAGTTTGATTTGGAGTAATTTTGATTTTTTTGTGTTTTCATATATCGTTACTAATATTCGTTTTCACCAATAATATCTGCAACAAAGTCATTAAAACTAGCCATGAAATTTAATTGAAACCTTTTTTAAAAGAAAGCCCACGATTTACAAAAAATATGTAACCTTATGTAGAGGTATGTAGTTAGCTTTATAACAAAACAAATATTAGATCAAATATGTTTTCACAAATGAAATTCGGTATTCATTATTAAATAGCAATTTAAAGCGTATATACCCATGTTTAATTAAAACCAACCCGAACATTTGTACTTAACTATTAAATATTACAGTCATTTAATTGCAGACCTTACTCTATTATTTGAACTCTACCGCGGTATATGTATAATAGTTATTCGATATTGAAACACAATTGCCATGTCGCCAAACTTATTATAATTAGTCGAATGTAAATTGTACTATGCAATATCAAACTGTCACTATCAATGTAGTTTGTGCTGTCACTGGAATTATGGTATTATTTTAGTCTAGTAGAGCTTGCTGGAGTTATGTAGACTTGGATTCTGGTCAATGTATTCGGTTATATCGGATGATGATCTATGAAAATCGCAGAGAGAAACTGGATGCGGTAACTCTACGACAGGGCGCGATGGGGTCCATTAGGAGCATTTATGACCAGCAATTAATTGAGATGATGATGATGATTCTCTGCTTTGCGCAACGACAAATTTCTTGAGTCACTCTAAAGAGTCTAAAGCGATAGATTTTATTAAAATGTGTTATTAACGAAAAGATATTACAGTAGTTATTACTATGTTTCTTTTACTAGCTACATAGATTTGCTTTGGTTGTAAATCAATGGTAAATACACACTAAATATGAATTTCAGCTATAAAAAATCTGGGTCCTTTTCAAACAGCATCATATTTTCTGAGTTTTTAACTTCAAAAAAGAAAGTAAAATTTTTATTCACTGTTTATACTTCATCGTAACGTACAATTATCTACATTAAACTAACGTAATAATCATATCCATATAAATGATCACTGAACAGATCATATAATGTTGTAGCCATTAAAAGCATATCGTAAAATCTCCAGTTAGATACACAGAAACACCGTCAAACACAATGTCCTTGCGCACAACGAGCCGTCATTTCAATTATTTCCACACGGGGCTCTAGCAATCAGAGCACAAACTCTACATTACCGAAGGCGTATTTCCACAATGTTGTAATTACTTAAGCAAAAACACAGTTACGTGTCTTATGTAATTAACAACGAGTGACTAATTACTCGCTGCGTGTGGTGTATGGGAACTAATGTGTACTTTATTTTGTTAGTCCCTTGTCGTATCGTGGGTGAGTGAATATAACGAAGGATTAGTTGGTAGAGTCCAATATACCTAGGTCAGGGCGGAGTAACACCGATTAGGAGTTCTCCAAAGGTTGGATTTGGTTTAATTGGTTATTGGTTTAGTTTGGAAGATTTGGTTTAATCGGTTATTGGTCTATTCTATTATTGATTACTGGTGCTCTCTAAGAACATTGATCAGCAGAGCAGAGCAATGAGTACAGGTTAAGATTATAATCGGCCATATGGACAAATGCGAGTTGCCAAACGTCACATCCCTTAGAGAACATTGTGTAGAACTGTTACTTGCTATGTTTTCACCACTTTAACACCAAATGAGAATTTGAATCCATAAATTATTATATTAAGTGAATTCCTGCAGATACTTCACGTTCCAAATTGAACGCTTGACTTAGGCATGTGAGTCTGGAAATAGCTAGGATAGTAAATCTTGAAACAAAAACTGCCTAAAAATTCATTTTTAAAATACTGGCCACATGCTAAACATTTATTAAAACCGTTTCGTTACTGACTCTATATGTATGTAACAAGCACTTTACAGCCGTTCCAATATTGGTGCGTGCGATTGTTTATTGATTTCCATAAAAAAGTCGGGTGTTGAAAGTAGAGCATGATAAGACGTTTGTGATTTATGGGCGCAACAGCCTGTCGTTGTCAGCACCATAGTGCTGCAATAGTAGAGTTCGGGTGCGTACGCTTGCAACCATACTTTCCTAATATTTGTTATGGTAAAAGTTATAAACAGAAACATATTATGTACATATACATACTTACGAGTACTGATTAACGATGTTGCATTAAATGAATGAATAACATTTTTTTATATATTTATTAGCTTCTTCGCTAATTTA
>DWDT01003807.1:0-11882 GCA_018245595.1 Microceris scylla | reverse complement strand
GTATTTGTTAGTATATATGTATGTATATATGTAAACGTAACATCACGCCTGTAATCCCCGAAGGGGAAGGAAGAGGAGTGTAGTACACACGTTTCACCAGTTACGTTTAAGTCTCATAGAATAGGTGGTGAGTCTATTGCCATACGCCGGACAGAAATCCAGATTCCGAGTCACTACTAGAAATTGTAAATTAGAAAAATCCGATTGTACCCAACCCGGGATTTGAACCCAGAACTCCCCGATCGGCTGTCGCATTTCCAACCACTCAACCAACGAGGCAGTCATATAGGCAAGCAGTTATATAATATATCTGTATATTGAAGTATCTGGTGATCGGTGCTCTCTGCTCAGCCCGAGGGTGACCTAGGGTGATGAAATAAAAATAACAATTACACTGAATATACATACAACAGCCCTGACGCTCATTAAACGAATATAACCATTTAAAAAGTACACGACGCAGGTTTACACGTTGTAATTAATTTGTTTAAGTAGTGGAAGCAATATCCGGCAACTTTAACGAGGTGTGTTCGTATGTTATATTTACAAAATCATATTTTAATTAACAACGATGTATATAAATGTAAATCCTATTTTTAATATAACCCATTTTTTAATGTCACGCCCCCAAAAAGGTCGACAGAGGAGTGTAGTATACTGCCATCTTTCACTAGTTAAGTTATGTGTCCGATATTGAAATAGATGTTGTACATATTGCCATACATTGGGCACAATCCTAGACTCCAGGCTTAAATTAAAATAATACTATATCGTTTAAACACATTTAGATAAGAAATAACCTCCAACCATTTTTTCTTTTCATGCAATTAGGTCTAACATTTTGTTTAGATATTTTTTGTCCGGGACATCAAGTTAGAATATAAATAAGCACAAGAATTTATTCTGGAAACCCCATCTACGCTCCACTGAGTAACGTTATCATGTGAGGGGTGTAAGGGGTGCTTTTTGTTGAGGAAACAATTTCACTTCTTTTTAAACCTACACAATACAAATATACTTTATACACCAGGAAAATATGAAGAAAAAAATAACATACAAAAATGACAAATAAAAGCGGTCTTAGTGCTGAATAACATATATATTCCACTCTGTTTGGATAAAAGAATTTAGAACAAAGAAAGGCTTAATATTAGAAAGGTTGAGCTTGATTTCTTTACCTACGGAAAACAGGACTTCACTACAAGTGTGTGAGAATAAACAAACAATAACTCTGATAAATCAATAATAAAGCAAAGGCAAACATATCAAAGCGTAGAATAACGTTAGTCGTGGTTGGGCTTTGTAAATATAACAATGATTTTACTGTGGATATGGGACTGTATGTACTCGTTGTTACAACAAAGAACCGCAAAGGAAAATTGCTAGAATAAATTTTTCAGTCGACAGCTGTGAAACAAATGGGAATTTTAGTAGACAGATTGTTCTAGAAGCCAAAGAATGGTAATGAAGCAAAAGTATTCTTACTAAAAAATAGGGAGTGACATTTCGATTGTAAAGTTAGTATGTATACGGTGTGCGTTTTTCAGCGCATATGCATCATTTTCAATTTACAGCGAAAATGAAAACTATGAGGTTATATTCATATCGTAACTGAAGCATTTTCAAAGCAGCAATATTTTCAATCAAAAATTTAATGTAACGAGACCCGAAAAGCTAAACCTCACGCTTACTCCTTATATTAATTGTCGAAGAGAGAATCTGAGAGAGCATTCGCGGTTACAAGTCCAAAATGCAACAATCCTCGAAGCTATTCGTTCATGACCAGAGTTGGCGATATGCCGAAACCTCATATTAAACCAGTACATGGTGTATAATCAGTAAAACCGTGTAAGTCCGTTACGCAGTTAAACATTAAAAAAATGTTTATTAAGAGGCTGAATCTCGGTTGACAATAAATAACCATTGATCAGGTAGGTAGTATACTTACGTAACATCATGCCTGTAATCTTCGAAGGGGTAGACATAGGAGTGTAGTACACTCCCACGTTTTACCAGTTACGTTTAACTCCCATAATGGAATAGGTGGTGAACCTATTGCCATACACCGGGCACACATCCAGACTCCGAGTCATTACTAAAAATTCTAAATTAGAAAAATCCCATAGTACCCGAGGTAGTATAATTGATAATTAATTCTTAAATTTACCTGTTTATTCACGTCCTTACCATATTATCTGCAACACAAACTGCAGTGCACTGAAAAACATAAAGAAAGTAAAAACCGCTCTCAGTTGAAAGAAACTTTTCGCTTATGCAGTAACTCTAAAGTATAAGTGAATTGTGCTAAAACGGAACATAATGGGCGAAATAACTGTAGCACTATATTAACTTCGTGAAGTTTCAGTATAATTATGAGTGTGAATACAACTGATAATAGTTTATTATATCCTATGAGTATTTTCATTATAATTATTACATACATGGCCGTCAGACGTGACGCCCTTTTTCGATCGCCTGACGAGACGATATAGGTACCTGTGATATGTAATAATATGTATGTAACTTGTTTGTTTACTACTATTGAATGAATAATGCCGTCCAGCTTAATACCTCTCAGTGCCGTGTATATCAACTTGGTAGCCACCTAACATCTTCGTACCGAACTCTCTCCCTCAGGGGTATACGAGTACTAAGGAGAGCTCTTTCCAAGCACGCTGAGCAATTATAAATTTATGAACCAACTTCGTTCTTTAAGTCAGGATGGATAAGATGCATTTATTATTATACAATTCCTGATCTTCAAGTCTTCCAATACAAGCGATGAGAAAATATAACTAAACTTCAGTCCATATAAGTTCTTCTATGGGCTTCTTTCTTGACGTTGTTTGATATAATTGCTTCGTCTGCATTAGGTAAACTTAATAACTAACGACATAACTATGGTCTTATCCAATTACATTGCAAACCCCACCAGCTTAGTGACACCTTTTAATCGCCTAGCATTGCCTAAAAGTCTTTCAATGCTTTCCTGGTAACGACTTTATCATCAGAGCATCAAAGGCTCGAGATGTATTCTGGGCCATACGTCCGCCTCATCCGTCACCCCTCCGTTAAATTATTGAGCAAATATAATTCACTAGCTTTATAATTGATGCTATTAGGAATTAGGACTCTCTTGTTACACACTATTTCCGCTAATCTGAGATACTTGGGTATCATATTGGAATACAATGAAACGAACAAAAACGAAAAATAAATCAAATCACTTCGATAAATCAGCATAATATATCTCATATTACCGAAGGAATAATACCCCTGAATATTTGACATGGGTTGATCAATGATATGTGACTATTGAAAATGATTTATTCTGAGCATATTTTTTTTGCACAGTTATGTTATTTAATGAATTATTTCATATATTGTGTCTGTTAAATTATTACTTTATTGTTTCGGGTCCAACGACAGTGGCGCCGCTAATGAATAAAAAAGTGACAGGAACTGAATGAATGAAAATAAGTTTGGTAATTTTCTTTAATATGGTTTTATACACCCTCTTCAAGTCACATCAAGTAAATTGTATGTTGGACACTAAACATTTTATATGTTATTACTGGTAACAGCATAAGTGTATAGAAGCTCTGAGGAAATTGAGAGTAATTGAAACGTAAGTTAAGCACATCCGGCTGTTTCCGACAAAAGCTTACTCGGAGGTATAAACGGGAATAGCGTCATACAAGTTTCGTGGCTTCCTGCGCGGAAGTGCTTAAATTAAGGAGATCCGAACTCAACAACGTTCCGAATCACTGAAAATTGCATTGGTGGATTTATTTTCACTTCCTGATATGTGGGTTTCAGTATTACACACATGTATTTTCTGACTTTCTGGAAAGATAACGGAGTAACGGTTAAGTTAACGATAAAAGTAATGAGTGGCAGTAGAGAAAGACAAATTTGTATTGAAGAATAAAAAGGTTTAAGGTTTCCAGCAGTGGAATGATGAATGGGTCGATTAATATTTTTTTATTATTATTATTAAGGGAAAAGTACGCATATCTTAAAAGGGTTTTTAAGTACCGCGCAATAATTCGTCAGGTGTATTATAATTAGCACGTTACATACTAAATAAAAGAATATAAGCATTCAGACGAAGATCAATAAAAAAACACTGGAGAATCTGAGACATTGTCTTATTTGCGTAGGTACATTCAATGTAAACCGTACGTTGACATTTTGGAGGCGCTCAAGTTTATTTAGCTGTCCCTCTGTGTAGGTAGCAAGTGTTAGCATAGTCAAGAAGAGCTTGAAAATACGAATAAACTTTGTAATTTAAACCGGAATACAAGGAGAATTGAATTACCTTCGCATTTTATCTTAAAGGTACAAAACGATTTTTACCTGATTATATGTACTTGTCTCACGGCTAATTTATTCTTATTGACAACCCTTTTGTTAACTGTAGGTCAATTATTTAACTAAATATAGGTCGTGATTACAGGTAATAAAGGACAGTAAAGAAGGACAAACTATTGGGGCAATTTAAGAATCCTTCAAGAAATATAAACGTGTCTTTGTTTATTTATTTGTTTGGTTACGTAAGTAATTTCTATACATACGAATATCACAAGCAGTTGTCATACTTCGTCATTCAACCGGGTCAAGCGTAAAAACACTAATAAATAGAATATATGTATGTAGTTGGAACCTTGGGCCTTTGTATTCTTTCGACCCCATCCTGGTGCAAATCGTTTAAATTCCAGTCCCTCTAATACTCACTTAGCAATTACAAATATTTTTTAGATAGTTACTACATACTACTATTATTACTGTCATTAGAAAGAAATCTTATAAATTTGTTCTTTGCTACTTTGTCACTTTGTTTTTATCGGTATTAAGAGTAACATTCGTCTAAGCTTCAGTGTCGTATATTATAGTCTGTACCGCCTCCTGTGATCACGATAATTAAAAAAGTAACATATTTTTGCCATATGTGAAGATTAAATCTGACATAACCTAAAAAAATGTTAAATGCAAAATGATTAGGAGATTATTTCTCTAAATGTTCCATTCTGCTGTTTGCATGATCAATTCATCTTTTTGAGATTGAAATCTGATTATTAACTGAACCACTTCTCACCGTAAGTATATTCCACATACAAAATGCTACGGGCATTTTAAGAGCATTTTCACTCCGCACAAAAATTCCCCACCGAGCTATTTAAGCTTTCATAAGGAATTTCGTTACACGTAACGTGATTGCTTTTTCATATTCAACGGATTTTGTCGCTTGGAATCATAGCCCACACGTTGTTTTCACATGGGAATAGACATATCGAAACGTTATATTTATTTTTTTGTTTGCCTTAATTTTCCCAGTCACAATCATATCGGAATTGGTACGCTTGTCGGCAAAAATATTGTTTAATATCGCCAGGTAAGAATTTCCTCTGGGAAACCGCGTTTGTTTGTTATGTATTTTTTTATTTGCAGAGTTTCATTTTCGTGTTGGGCCTGTTATAATTTAGTTTGCTCGATATTACTTAAGAACTGTTTTTCTTCAAGTCTCACAAGGGGAGCCCTGATTTTATATGAAAACTTTTGAATCAGAAATAAATGTTAGAGAAGACATGATTGCGCTTCTTGTTTGTATTTAATTTAGTTTTTATTTAGGACTTTATTATAGTAGGTATATGTACTATATATTATTGTATGTACATTGTTATACACTGCCAAAGTCCACAGTTCCACAATTCAAAATCATTCCATTCACAAACCATTCCACAGTTGGACACGGGTCTCCTGTCAGAATGAGATTGTTAATGCCATAGTCTGCCACGTTGGCCCAATACGGATTGGCAGACTCCACACCCCTTTAAGTTTTTTTGAAACCTTTAAAGTGTTCAGGTTTCCTAAAGATGTTTTCCTTCACCGTTATAGCAAGTGACATTTAATCTTAAAACGTAACACTTTGATAAAGAGGGGCGCGTCATGAATTTGAAGCCAGGACCAGAGATTGAGGAGCTGAATTCTAAACCACTCTATCACTGCTAATAAGCGTATGTATTTCTCAATACAGTTACAGGCAATTGCTGATATATTATACTTGTATAAATGTTTATCGCACTGACTGTTATCTCTGAAATGTTTTATTCATATTCTCTCAGTTTAATATCCAGGCTTAATTCACATATTTTCATGTCAACACAAATAAAGTTCGACCTATTTGTATCGTTTGATTTAACTGTTGACATTATTGTTTGCAATAAATTACCGACAAACGCCGACAAAGCAATTTCACATGGTTCTGAAAATTAGTATGTATTTATAGCAGACACAATGAATTACCAAAACTATTAATTAATTGCAACTCATGTGAAATACATAAAACTTTAAACGCATTATCATTTCAATAGTTCTATAAGTGCATGCGATTATTAATTTTCCATTAATTTAATATGAATATAGAAACAAAGGATGAAAATAATTGTGATATTTAACCAGAAACCGACTTTAATCACACAAGCAAGTATTATTTTAATCGCATTTATGGATAACAAACAATACATTTGTTATTCATTAATTCACATTCAATTATTAATTAATGTACAATTTTACACATGTATGTATTTATTATGTCGAGAATGCAATTAAATAATCGTATAAAAACGAAATAGTGTTATTTTATAATTGAAATTACGTATTAATAATAACTAGTGGTCCAGTAGAAATCGAAATTCGATCGTGAATCATAAAAAAATCAGTTAGAGCGTTGTCCAGGTTCTAATTTGAAGCACCGATAAAGGAGCTGAGAGAGTTATCTCTAAGTTCTAAACTACAAATATCCAATACTACCCAATCAGGGATTTGAACTTAGGACCTTCCGAGCAGCAGTCGCACTTGCGCTTACGAGTTGAACAATGTGGCAGTCAATGATTATTTCAGAAATCATATACATATATTATACCATCACGCCAGGTCCCTTAAAAGTCGGGCAAACAGCGCCGAATACGAAATAATATGTACCTACTTGGATACATCTGTACAGACTAATGTACAGACTAATGTACTTACTCTACGTTCATCACCGTCTCCATTCACGTATACGGGCACGATTATAAATATGGAAAGAATATAAGACAAATTGTTCGTTGTTTAAGACATGAGCTTAAAACTCTGAGAACGGTGAAGTTCTATATTCACAAAGTAAAACAATTTGGTTGGGAGTTTACTTCAAAAAGTTGGTAATTTATGTGATTGATTATCCATTGTTATGTAAAAAATCAGTTTCATGTTCCCACGGGAGAACCAGGACTCGATACGATTTGATTAACCGATCTCGCGTGATTAATTTGGGCCAAGACACCGATGTCTGTGTATCCCATCTATATAATTAGAGTATCAAGAAAATGCCCAACTTTGATATTCACTTTGATAGATCCGCGAAGTTCTTAATCCAACCGAAACTGTTCGGAAGATAAGTTTAGTCATTAGTGAACATTTAATTATTACTATATACAGGTTATATAACGCAGTATGAACCATATATAATCTGCTTTACAATGCGTCACGTTATGAAAAATATTCAATCGATTATTTTAAAACAAACTTCAAAAAACCATGTCGAATTTATCAACCAATAATCAATATGCATCAAATATAATTAGAACTTATAAAATACAATAAAAATACTCGTAAACACATTCCTACAGTCCTGCAGAAGATGTCATGGAAGGAAGTAGCCATTTCTGATTGCTGGCTGTTCGTTCGTTATTATTTCGCGTAAAAGAAAAATTACTATCTATGTCTAGGTCACTAAGTGCGATTCTATTTGTTCAACCACCTGCTTTCACCAGACCTATAGCCTTTACCCTCTCATTATGAGAAGAGACTCGTGTTTCAATAGTGAAATGATAAAAGGGTCGAGAAAAAACACCACGGTCGACCGTTAAAAGCGATCTGCAAAGCAAAGAAACAGTTCAAATTATCGTCAGTTTTTACAGTCGACCGCAATAGACGTGGGTAATGAAATGAAATTGGTAAACTTATTCTCATTGCCAGGTATAAAAACTCATTTATTACCCAGTGGTGTAATATTTGTTGCAATAATACTGAAATTGTTGACGGCAACACTTTAGAATGCTGAAGCAACATTTATTAAGCTGTAAAAACGCCGGCGGTTCGAGTGCCGTACGTGCTTTCAGTGAACTTTTCGGTTTTAATACTACACATGTTACTGGACACCGAATTACTTTGTCGGATTGTAAATTGAAAATTCCTATTCATAAGTAAAAATTTAAGTAATGTTTACAAGTCTTTACAAATGAAGTTGCAATTGTAACTTTAGAATTCACTGCCTACCCAGTAAGAGGAGCTGGTATGAAAATAAAAGAATAATAATAATAGCTCTAATCTGCTACTACTTTCAACAAAGTTATTGTCTTTTTATTACCCGACTGTAAGGAGAGGGTTATGTATGTAAGTATTTCGCGCGTATCTTGTGTTTGTTTGTAATATTCTTTATTACCTCATATCTTCCAAACCCCTGGATAGATTTATATAATTAAGGTAACCTCAGATACATGTTTATAATCCAAGTGTTCTTAGATAAGTGACGTCACACTTAATCTAATATGGCGCGCTCTAGAGACAATTACGTCGTAAATAGAAACAAAAAATCTTTCAAAGGTACCGTGTGGGATATCAAATGAAAGTATCATATGGGGCATCAAATAAAATAAAATTACAAAATAATTAGAAAACCTGACTGTGTAAAATAATTTTGTAAACCAAAAAGTGATTTTTTTATTATAAAAAATATAATAAAAAAATTAAAAAACCCAAGTGTGTAAAAAATATTAAGTAAATAAAAAAATAAGTAAATGAAAAAAAAACAAGTTCACATTTCTCATAAACACTTCTAATATTTTAATGCGGAACATATACACACGCAATTGCAGAATTTAACAGTCGGGACCAACATCTCGAACGGGTCAATTCTTTCCATTAATGGGTGGGTATAAGATATGCTGGTTCCGAAACTTCCATAGCATGGCCAACATCTTTCCTCTTAACCGAATTAATGCATAATTCTTTAGCATCCAATGCAATTTCCGAAACTTTTAAGCTGCTCGGAAACCTTCGTCAGGAATTAATGACTTAATGGATAAACAACTACCGCCGAACGCTTTACGTGCCCCGAAGGGTAGTTCCCGACTTTCGTAAACTCGGGAAACCCAATACAAATGGAATAAGAAGTACTTTAAAGGAGAAAATCGAAATAAAATTGAGTAGAGTGAAAAAGAAAAACGGTTTGATTTGTAGACATGGTATATTTTTTTCAATACCTAAATCCCACTAAGTCGTGTATTCTACGATAATCATGACCTAATTACGTAATAATCTTATGTTTCTAATATTTAAATTAAAAAATGAATAGTTAAGGGTAGCACAAAGAAAAATGTCTCCTTTCTTAATTGCAGGAGGACTGATACAGTTTACACTTATAGCTCTCGTCTGCGACCTTACTTACGAGTAGCAATACATCCC
This sequence comes from Microceris scylla, assembly GCA_018245595.1. Lineage (NCBI taxonomy): Eukaryota > Metazoa > Arthropoda > Insecta > Lepidoptera > Hesperiidae > Microceris > Microceris scylla. The sequence goes on along the minus strand of DWDT01003807.1, from coordinate 2,375 downwards.
GGTATATTTTAAACTCTTTACTGGAAACCTAATGTAATAAACATTGCGAATATATAATGATGGTAGACCATCACGACTGTCTGCTCTTCTCCGACACTCTCATTATGGAGAAAGTAATACATGAGATGTAAATTAGGGCTTCATTTTTGTAGTTTGTTCACACTGGCACTGGTATTACAATGACTACGAAATACTCACCTTTATTTCATTTTTTATACGTTGTTATATATACTAACTACTTAATAAGTCATAAAAAAAATAAAGTAAGTAGTACCATCTCACCACCACTCCTAAGGATCTATTTGAAACAAAGAATGTTCAACTAGAAATGAGCGGTGAAATATTAGCGCATATAAAATGTCCACTGCGTAAAACTGGCAAATTATTCATTCCTTACACCAATTCCCGATTGACTGTATCATTGTTCCATGCGGCGTAAGGAAGGGTATGAGTAAAAAAACCCTATAAATGTGCACAAGGGCGGGCACATTTGACTGTGACAAGACTGTCAATTGGGAATTAATCAACTTATAATTATAGAAAAAATGTAAAACATTTTCTCAATAAAACGGTAAACTATTAGCGTTATGAGCAAACTTCGGAATGTGCAACTAACACTAGCAATAAAAATACATTAAACGCAACAACCGTATCTTTAAGTTGGCCGAACGAGAAGTAGCCGTCTCCCCTGCTAGTCGCAGTAAACACTACAAACTTGCAACATTAGGTCTTGCTCGACACTCGAGCACTGCTTTGTTCGTCCCAGATAGAGCAAATGTTGCGAGCCCGCTTAAACGGCAGTCCGTTTGCGTAAATAAGCTATCTCTACATAGAGTTTGCTTGTACTGGGAATTAGTACTTATTTATTCCAGTTAGAGTAAAATTGTAACGCTATTTATCTCGCTTCAAACCTATCGTTCAGCTATTATTTTCCCTATTCCATGGGACGTATAAGATGGACGTATAAGGTGTACTACATTCCTTTGCCTACAACTTCAAGGAAAAATAACGTAATGTTTTTACGTTGTCATTCCACTATTGAACACAAAATCTCAGAAACAGACGAGTTGAGATTATACATAGTTTAAGACGCTGGGTAAGTATTGGTTAACAGATTTCATACGCCTTGAAAACCAATATCCAGAACATTCAGATGTGTAGGTTTGCTCACAATATATTTTTACGTTTTTATGTATTTTATAATAGTCAATGATAAGTATTTAATCAATTGGCAGACTCAACATAAGTGAGCTGCTTCCGATTCGTTAGACCTCATGACATTAAATAAGCAGCAGGTAGCGACTTCATGAGATCAGCTAAGAATCATCATCATGAAAATGTCATCAATGATTATTTAAAAACCGACTACATTCAGTGTTCCCAAATATAACAGTTTTTTTGTATTTAGCAACAGTTTTTTTTTAATCTTGCCATAGGCTGGTGTTTCGAAATCTCACCTGATCGAAAACGAGATGTCTGCCTATTTACTCTTGTCTTGTCTTGAATAATTCCAGGTTAGATGAATCGATGCTGGTTATTTATAATACGCTTTTGAATCAAATTCAAAAGAGTTTACTTCAGAAATCATGAAACGAACTAAGATAAATTATTCTATAAAAGACGTAACCTCACGTCTATAATCCCGGAAAGGGTAGACAAAGGATTGTAGAATACTTCCACGTTTCACCAGTTACGTTTGCGTCCCAAAATATAATAGCTGGGGATATAATAATATGATAACAAAATTTATTGGTCTGATAAATATCACGAACATAGATTCGTTACTTTAAATTCAATGAGATTAAAACAAGATTTTGTGGCCGCTGCAAATGGAAGAAAAACAATCAGCTCCGGGTGTGCAGGCTAAGCCGTTAAATAAACCTAACGGGTAGCTTTCCGCCCTTTATCAGCGCTCAACAGCCGCCCTAAACAAATTCGCCGCAATTGAATTTTCCTTATAAAATGTTTTTATTGAAGCTATTTGCTAATACAAAACCGTGATTGGTAATAGGATTCTTATTTGTCAATAGTCAAGATATTTAAAGTAGAAGAAAAAAAAGAGCACGATACTCATACATATATGAATGACGTATTGGATATAGAAAAAGTACATCGACTCTATAGAAATAGAGATAATTAGCACCCGGTGATCTCTACCATCCCCGTAAAGACGTAGCGATATAAATAATAAGTACAACTCGATAAATTAATGAATTTATCACTTCCGATGTAAGCACCTAATGACGCATTAATTCTTCCAAAGTACAAATTCCTTTTACTTTCATGGACATCAATAGGCATCATCATCAGCCTATCTCAGTCCACTGCTGGACATAGGCCTCCCCCAATGAGCGCCATCGCGCCCTGTCCTCGGC
>DWDT01003806.1:0-11882 GCA_018245595.1 Microceris scylla | reverse complement strand
TATGGCCTTAACCCTCTCAATATGAGAGGAGACCCGTATTCCAGCAGTGGAATTGTAATGGGTTGAAAAAAAATAATTATTCTATTAAAAATGTATTATACAGTCTCCTGGAATGTCTTGCTTTTTAGTTTGTTTCTTATACGTTCATGTTTTGCTTATATAATTATTGTTCATAATTTTAATTTTAATTCTATTAAACTAATTGTATTCAAGTAGGTATGTACAATAACTTTATAAGTTATTGAAAAAGCAAATATAATTGGCAAACGCGACTTCTGATCGAAAATCCTGAGTTCGGTCCCCGGAAGGGACAAATTAGGTTTTCTAATTTGAAAATTCCAGCAGGAGCTCGAAGTCTGAATTTGTACCCGGTTAATGGACAAATATTTATCCTCTATTCCATGATGAGACGTTAACATAACCGGTATAACGTGTTACTTTTATAGAGTTTAAGGAAAATTAATAAAAAGGAAAAAGTAATCTTTTTTCTACATTTCCCTTTTATCAGTTTTGCTTTCGATGGATACAAGGCTTAATGAATGCGTACCTAGATACAATTTCTGCGTATTAACTATGCTACTGCAAAAGTAGGTAGACAGGAACTTGCAGGTTACTTCTCCGCAATTTAGCGTCTACTTATTTCTGCATATTTATTGTCACTATACGTTTACCATTCATGCGAATACTAATATATTTGTAGTGACTATAAAAGAAAAATTATCGTTAACGTACAAAAAAAGTAACTTCCCGTCTGTCATCTCCGAAGGGGTAACGAGAAGAGTGTAGTAAGTACACTTGCACGTTAAAAATGAATCGAAATATACTTCAACGCAGCAAATGATCTGCCTCACAACTGATAGGTATTGCGTCAATATTATTATCTGGTTTTAGACTAATAGTAAATAATACTACTTGTTGAGCAGTAAATAACTGTTATCTGAAAGGTTTCTAAAATGATAATATCAGCTATCTACACAATAAGAAGGCGTTACCGTCGCTATTTTCAGCAGATATTATGCCAGTATATTACATTTGATATTATCTCTAAGACTCGATAAACAATTACAGGAAATGATTAAAGATAAGTAAGTAAGGTTTTATTTTATGTAGCCAATGGCGAGGTCAGCTGGTGTAAGACGTTAATGGGAGCTCGAGCTAAAATGTTAGTGGGACAGTGGGACTTTATCTTCAGCAATCTGCTACCGTTCACTGCTAAACATATGCCTTTCCTAATGAGCTCTATCGCCCCATATTATAGGAATGCCGTATCCAGAGTCTGCCTGCAACATTTTACAGATCATCAACATCATCCTCGTTGTAAATTCTCAACTCTTCTTATTTAGTTCTGAACTTACTATTTCTATTAGACTCGGATTTTCTCTAAGAATGAGAACGACTAAGCTGTGTAGATATCCTTTATTGAACGAAATGTACGAGTACATAGCTTCTTAAAGTTCTACGTGGGTGTTATTAGACGAAAATTAAACTACTACGTTATCAACGATACTTCAAGTAAGACAATGTACTGTAAGGCTAAGAAATATTTCAAAACAGTATAACTGCATTATATAATCTTGAAGTATCTACAAACCTTACGATTTGGTATTGAACTTAAATCATAGCAGCATAGCAATAAAAAAGGTATATACGTGTTCCTAATCAAATCTAGGGCAAAGACTTTCTTCTACACTATATAGAAGTACAGACACGTTTCTTGTTACAATATTATCTTGAAGTAGATGTACCTACACTTTCCTCTGCAATAATTTTACCGCACATTTCTATTCTGTTTGCACTAACTGGTGCTATTCCCACGCTAAGGTCGTGATCATTGACTCTCCGTGAACCGCAGCGAGTTGATTTAACAATGGCATATCTTGTGGCTTCGAGCTATTGGGAAATCCTTATTATATCTGCAACCCATGAAGATATATTGTCATGGAGAATAATACCGTAGCCTGTTTGTCCACTACTGGTCATAGGCTTCCCCTGCTCCTGCGGATTTTTGTTTTGCTCGTAATCCTCACGCTGAAGATGCGGGTTGAAAATTGCGGGGCACGGGGATTCGCTCTGCCTGCGCTGTTGCCCATAGTCGGCATTTGATCGTGCCTATTTACGCTGTACCACACTCCAATTTAATAGCGTGTATCCACAGCCTTGAAGACTTCTTTTCCTATTTTTGTTTTTATTTAATGATCTATGTTGTTAATAAAAGTCGGACTGCCATTGAAGAATACGTGTACCAGTAAACACAAGTGGCATTAAAAATTTAAGGCCATCTATATTTTAGAATATTTCTGATTCATAACAGACCTCGCACAGCCCCGGTACATTTATAATCATGTGTATAAATACTCAACATAATAATATTGCATTACATACATTGTTATATACCTATCATAATAGTATTTATTTCATTAATCGAGCCAATGATTTTATTATGTTCACTTATTAAAACTTAGGTAATGTGCACTACTGATAAGGCATGAACATAATTGGATGAGCATGAGTTACATAAAATAATTGCTGTTTATCCCACTTGTTCCAAACCTAACAGTATCTAAAATACCAGACAAATCCGTTGAACACACGAAATCCAACCGATTAAAAAATATGTATTTCGTATATAATACTTTCATGGCTTTCAATTATGGGCAAGTTGTTTAAGTAAATTGTCTTATGCAACAAGCAATTATTGTATCGGTAGCAATATTTAGCTTCAAACAAGAAATACTTCATATTACGGTATGTACATTACGATAAATGTATTTTTGAATTTTAAAATCATTGTACAAGTGGCGCCCCTTAGCGAAATACAAGGAACTATATATTTTAAGAACTTGTGACCTGATTATCATTTACAAATATGTATTTTGTGTTAGGTAATAAACTTATTAATAAATATAAATAGAAAAGAGGAAGTGATAAGTGATAAAAATATTATAAACAATAATAAGAAATATATTCTTATATAACATTATGAAATATTTCCGAACAAACTCTTTAGTATTTGGCCAATCAGAGACAAGCATACGACATTTTGATAATAACGTAAAATTTTGAAAACTCTAAACGTTCGGCATTGAGAGTATTGAGACTCATTTCTGTTGATCGATGGTGTAGCAATTTTAAATATATTATTTTTAGTATGTTAATTGGATACAAAACAGACAAAAAAGTGTATTAAGTGTTATTTTAATGTGGGTTGATATTATTTTGTGAATCGGTACGCGTACAGGGAGAAAATGATCGCTTTAAATGAAGATGTCAGTAAACTATTGTAAGTGTTGGTTGTAATTTTTATTGAAAGATTGTCTATAAATACATTTGGTGTTAACTAATTCAGTTTTTGTAAATAAGGAGAAATTTTAATTTACTGAGTGTAAGTGATTACTAGGTAATAAAACAGGGTCATTTAGGAAGTGGTAACAACAAATAACAACGCCACTATTTCCGTTACATTTCGATTTCATTTTCATAATATGAATATTATTATTGATTACACATCACGGTCACATTAATAGTTTATTAACACATTTAGAATATTGCCGATTAGTTTGAACATAATACGTTCAATCATCTTATGTACATTTGACTTTTAAAATCTTAACTGAAACAACGTAACTTTATTCTTTTAACGACAATATTACACAAAAAAATGAGTTCACTTGATTGACTGTTGTCTTAAATTACATATTGTTGGTACATGTGCTTGTCATAAAGTAATAGAATACCACTGTATACTGTGTTATATGAAACGTATTGAGTTATTATTCAGTTGAATCTGGTATTTATTATGATCTTTCTTTATTGCCAGAAATTTACATTATATATTCAGGATACACATCTAATTTTGGAGGGAGTTTTAATATTGGCACTGGTGGAATATATTCTGGATAGCTCTAAGCTTTCTCTTAATTGCTCATTAATTGTACCTGTAAAAATTGTGCATACTGAAAATTCTTGCCTGAAAAGTGCAGTGTTAGGCCTTGATTACTTGTTATTTTTCTGAAGTATATATTTTTATACCAATTTTCTTTTAAAGGAGGGAAATTAGTCTATTTACTAGATACAACTTCAACATAACATCACACTTGTAATCCTCAAATGAGTAGGTGGAGCAGCGGAATAAACTGACACATTTCACCAGTTACATTTACATCCTACCATGAACTAGATGGTGATCCTATTGAACTCTTCAATACCAGTCCAAGTTAATGTATACCCTCGGCAGATTCAAATAATTATTCAAATACTAATTTAATATGTTATTTGAGACAATTTTGAGTGTATTGATGCATGAAAGCCAGATTCTGTAACTGATTTTGAGTGGATTGATGCACAAATGTTAAATTTTGTAAGCTTTTTGTTTCTTCCAGTAATGATGTGCTGCAGGAGATATCTCAAAATGTTCGTCACATGATGGAGGAGCTGTGGCTGAATTGGTCTCACCTTGGAGTGGATGATGCCACTAAAGTGAACAATATAACTAAACTTGCACAGATAGAGAAAGAACTACATAGAGATGTAATTTCGGAGACCAGACAGAAACTTAAAGCAATGCAAGCACAAGTTGACAGTGAGTCCTTTTTACTGTGTTCTGAGTTTTAAAGTTTTCTGCCAAATGCAAGTGTTTTTATGAGATATTACACTCCTAATGGTCTTGATATAGTTTCTTGGTAATCAATAAATGTAGGAAATTCTGGAATCTGCAACAGACCTGGAACACAATTAAGAATGGGAACGTCAGTATCAATTAGGGTTCAGGAGTATTAGATATTTTTCTGCCGACCTTGATATACATACATACATATCTTCATGCCAGGTCCCTTGCAGGGTAGGCAGAAAGCACAGAGTGCCAAATATCTCTATTCTTACACACCTTGATATATTGTTCGCTATTTATCACTCACTGGTGTCATGGTTTTCTTTTGAAGGAAGTTTTCACAAATGTTACCTATTCTTTACTGCCGAGGATGATGAGAGATAATTGATAATTAAGTGTATAAAACAATGTTTTTACTTTATTAATATTGATATTTTTCATCTGACAGAATTGAAACAGGAAACAGAAGAGCTGAGCAGATGTCTGTCAGTTGACATAACAATACTGGACTTCAAAGAGGATATGATGCTAGTAGAATACAAGAGAGAGCTGGAAGATCAGATTGCTGGGTAAGATTTTTGATGATTATTTGCATATTGTAATCAATGGTTGGATCCTATCTTGAGAAGCATCGGCTGTGGGACCCAAAAGGTCATTCACAAATCCAGTGACGGAAAGTCTTGAGAGCCCTCACATGCAAGACAATATTTGATGGTTACAAGCCTCACTCATATGGACAATCAAGTAAAAAAAAGGAGAATCAATAAAATCCGAGGTAGCTAAGTGATATGTGGTATTACATTTGTGTAGGTGATATTCATTTTATAACATGTTTATAATTATAGTATATCACATAATTTGTAGATATTACTATGTTATTGTTTTTATAAATTTAATACTTAATTTTAAATCGGTGACATGTTTTCCAATTTCTCATTAGAAGTTCTTCATACAGGTATAGAGAACAAGTGAAGCAGCGTCGTATTAAAATGGATAGGCTTTTTGAGTGGCAAAGAGACTTGGCTGAGAAACTTGGTGTGACTATTCAGGAATTGCAAGAGGTACCATTACCGTCCGAAGAAGAGCTGGACAAATTGAAGGCCCACCTTGAAGTCTTACAGGCAGAGAGGGACAAAAGAGCAGAAATATTCTTAAACACTCAGATTGATGTTAAGGATATTATGGGTAAGTAGTATGAAAAACTTATCCTGTATCAGTTGTTCATACAACAACTTTGTACTGGAAACCGTATGCAAATAAAAATAGAAGAATAATGATTTTCATGTTTTCAGAAAAACTCCAAATCAAGCCTCAAAATAAGTTTGAACATATTGTAGTATCTTCTCTGTCTGTGGACTTCAAAGTCACTGATTTGAACATGGACCGCCTTGCCAAGCTGCACCAGGATTTACAAGAGAGATATGAGCAAACTAATAATAGGGTATGAATGTTACTACTGGTAGCTTCCACTTTTTTACTTAAGCAATAATTACTATTAAACAAATATTCTGGGGAAGTATTCTCAATTATTGCCTATGTATTTTTTAGTATAAGTGGGTTATGTTCAAATTAAAATTGTTTATGTTACTAAATACCTCTTAACATTTCAACAAACATAAATTTAAATTGCCAAGCAGTGGTAGCATAGTGGTTAAGAATTCAGCCACTCACTCCGGGGGGGTTCACTCAACCCGGCAGGGTTCAAACCCATGGCGCGCACCTCTTTACAAAAGTGTGTTTTAAATTAAAATATCACTTGCCAACGGTGAAGGAAAATATCGTGAGGAAACCTACACACCTAAGAATTTATAAAAAAAAATATTTTCTAAGGTGTGTGAAGCCTGCCAACCCGTACTTGGCCAGCGTGGCAGACTATGGCCTCTTAATATGAGAGGAGACCCGTATTCCAACAGTGGAATTTGTAATGGGTTGAATAAAAAAATTTAAATTAAACATGCTTAATGAAAGGGATATGATGCCTAATGTCATAAAAAAAAATAAAGACAGTTACCTATATTAATGTTCTTTTGTATCACACACAAACAGCATTTGTAAAATTAGCTCTTAATAAGATAATATTTAGTTAAATAATTGAAATGTTTAGTTAAATATTTATTCTACAGGTGCTTGAATTACGTGAACGGCTTACCAAGTTATGGGAGTGCTTGGAAGAGGACATGATTTACCGTGAAAATTTCTTGCACGCCCATCCAGGCTGTCATCCTCAGACTGAGTTGGCTCTTAAAGAGGAGATCAAGAGATGTGATCAAATTAAACGTCAAAAGATACAGGTTTGTAAATTACATAGCAGGTTATATATTTGTCTTTATGTGTCTTAAAACTTGGGATCTAGATTATCGTGCTTTGTTTAGTCAGACTAAAATTTCCATAGAGTGGTAGTCTGTTAATATTCCTAGGTGTGTTCAGACATTGTCTGTGAAGTAAATATTAACTTAAGTATTGATTTACTTGGAGTTTTAAAAAACTCTTCTTGCATACAAAATGTTGACCCTAAAAATATTCTTCTAGGTATTTGTAGCAAATGTTCGAACCAAGATAAAACTGATGTGGGACAATGTGATGTACTCGAGCAGTGAGCGGGAAGAGTTTGTTCACTATTTCCAAGACATCTTCACCGAGGACACCCTTACACTGCATGAGCTGTATTTAGAAAAGATTACAAAGTTCTACGATGAACATAAGTGAGTAGATTATTTTTTGCATTCATTTTCAAATTAATAGACTTTTCTATCAAATCTCCACTTGTTGTCCTAAATTGCTGTTACCAAAAATCTACATGAATTATCTAAATGTTCCTTGGGAATATACCTGTATGTAGCTCGTAAGATCAAAGGGCATAAACTGGCAGACAGATGTGGTTGGAGGATTTTGTTATGTATTATATAATGATGTTGTTGACAAGAACACAGTAATGCGTTTTGTATTAAACCGGAAGTCTGTGCCCTTCAGTCCTAATACATGGCAACGATGTTTGTCCAGGCACATTTTTGAGCTGATTCTCACTCGAAAGAACCTCTGGCTGAAGATGACTGAGCTGGAGGCCCGCGCGTCCGAGCCGGGCCGCTACCACAACCGCGGCGGCCAGCTGCTCAAGGAGGAGAAGGAGAGGAAGGCTATCGCCAGCAATGTTAGTACATGTAGCGACAATATATTCCATTTCATTTTAAAATATGTTATTATATTAGCCATCTTAATAAAATTTTTTTTTGATTGGGTGTAGCTTGAAACAAATTGCCAAAAGAACAAATAAAGTGAAAATAAACTTATTTGACTTTGCAAACGCTAACTTTGATATGGAGGTACATTGTTTTAGAACTACATGAGTAGAAATTTGTTTGCTCTGGATACTTTATTTAATGTTATTTTGAGGTCATAATCTGTACTTATAAGAGATAATAACATTTTGGTATGCCCATGTTACACATTAGAATTTAATATCAGGTGTTTTATGATCAAAATCAGTTAGGTAGAAACGTAGATAAGAAAACAATGAATACTGAACGTTCTATTTCTAATACATAGCTGCCTAAGATAGAAGCTCAAATCCGTGACCATGTTATGGAGTACGAGGCGAAGACTGGAACAACCTTTACCGTGGACGGCAAGCCATTACTGCAACTGATGCAGGATGACTGGGAGATCAGAAAAGCTGTAAGTGACAAGTATAACTTAGATCTCCGATAGTGAAATCAGTAAAAGTCATTTTATTCGGTTGTACTATTATTGTACTACATTAATCTCACCAGTTATACTGATATGAGTATTTCCATCGTATATTTATGTATGACAGACTAGTTTAACAGCATCAGCATTAGCATTATCAGCCTGTCGTCCACTTCTGGACACAGGCCTCCCCTAAGGGGTTGTTTGGCCACTAGCGATGGTCGTTGAATTAACAAACTGGTTAAATCAACCGTTGATTCACTTTAAACGAATTAACGTTAACCCAATATAAATTAACTAGTTAAATTCGTAAACGACATTAGCCTATGTTTTAAACTCATTTGACATAACACGTGAAACAAAGCGGAACGTTTATTTAGTTTTTAGTTTTTCAATGTAAATTGTATTATATTTATTTATTATTTTATTTATTTCCGTTTATTATTAATGCAAGTTGAAATTAGTAGAACTTTAACTCGTTGACGAAATTAACTAGTTGATCAACTAGTTGAGGAAAAATTAACGTTAACGTTTCGTTGATGGAAAAACCTTCAACGACCCATCGCTATTGGCTACAATATCCACGGCGGGCATGCGCCATGCGGGTGGGCAGTGCGAACCAATACTACGTAAAGCAGTAAAGCGTCCGTCGCAGGAGCGGCAGAACAAGCTGTCGGCGCGCAAGCAGGCGCTGACGCCCAGCACGCCGCTGTTCCGCTCGCTCGCCACCTCGCCGCTCGGCAAGCGCAGCCGCCTCGCCGCCGGCCTGCCCGCCGCCGACCGCAACAGGTACCTATCTCACCACCACTCTTCTCCCTCTATATAACTATTATTGTTTACGGATTTGTAACTTGAAATTTCAATTCCTAAACCAATACATTACTCTCGACCGCATGGGAAGTATGAATTATTTCGCTTTACTTAATTAATAAATTACTATGTGAATGTTTTATGTTTCTCATCTGTAACTGGCACTAGTATTTCAACTATTTCACTTGAATTCATGACGTCATATTATACTATTAAGTACGGGTATTAGGTACGTAGATTGACGGCTGGAAACGATGCAATGTACTCGCAGACGATAACGAAATAAAGATGCTGTCAGAACTATTTATTTACTCTCTAATGTTTCGCTGGTATTCGCAGAAATCACTTTCTTTTATCACTTGTTAAACCGTTAAACAGTTCGTAATCGCTTCCGAAAACGTACAGTCTCTCACGGCAGCGCCCATACGGCTTATATATCGATTTTAGTGGCCTCCTGTAAGTTCCCGAATGTTCCACGATTCTCCTGAAAGCAAGCCCCGCCCACACGCGGGCCGTAATAATAATTAATTTTGTAAACGACTCCCGTCGACAAGTGACAATCGATCTTAATGCCTTACGTGTAAGGTCCGATTTCTCTTGTCGTGTTAACTATCCTTATATGTGTACCCTATACGCAATACATAACCGAGAACGCGAAGTTTTCTAGATTCGTTCGTCACAATACTCTTATATGTATAACCTATAGGCAATGCATAATGAACAGCGAAGTTTCGAGATACTATCGGTCGTACCAATACTAAGATCTAAATATTAGATCTGACCAATTCCTTAAAATACTTTTTCAACACTAAATGACTTGCTTTAGGTATGAATAAAATTATCCTCTATTATCTATTTCAAGACCTATGTCCAGCAATTGACTGAAATAGGCTGATGATGATCATGATCTCTTTCAAAATATGCTGTACTTGAAATAAATTTAGTATCTAAGAATAACTGCTTCATAGATATATATATTTTTTCAATTATGCAAATAAAAGCTTACGCATTTTGTCTAACTCACTTCTCACGCTTCATATCGCTTGGTTAGTACTGTCGCGCTGAGTGTAAGCAGGTCTTTCGACTTGTAGGCTGCCGTCCAAGCGACAGCTGATCACGGGCAGCGCCACCAAGGCCGTGTCCGCCATCTCCAACAACCTGTCCGCGCTCAAGAGATCTGCCATCTCCACTGTTAAGAGGTGAGTGCACATAAATTCAACTTTGCCAAATCAATGGCATTAAAATGTAGTATTACCAGTAGACCACCAAACCAAAGTCCACCAAATAGTAGATCACCAAATCAAATGCATAAAAATCTAGTATTGTCGTTAGGTTATAAATATTTCACGAACAGTCAGCCTAACAAAAATTGAAAAAAAAACCCCCAAGTAATGAAGGAAGTCAACTACCACTTATATGTTAGAATACACAGTTTATCTATTAGACTCGTAAATAAGTAAATAATTCCATTTATAAATATTATATTCACTACACAAAATATTTTCGCAATTTAGATAATCTACGTATAACTGTGTTCAGTTGAATGATACCCACATTCCTTGTTACGTTATATTACTATCAAAGTCAACAGGTCGTACGGGTTTTACTGGTGCACTGTAATTTAATTAATTAAAATTGTGGGCTTTTTATAGATTTTATTACTTAACACTAGTGTTCATATGCATATTTAAGCATGTCAGGTTTTTGGATGTATTTTTAAACTAGTCGATATTTTTCATTCCTTCTTGCATTTCTAGCGCGCGACTGTGAAATTATTGAAGTAAGAACAACGCTAATTATTTGGGGCAAGTTTTATTATTCTTTTTTCAATTGATACGTACATACATAATTTGAAGTTGATTGCTTCAGTAGAGGGAATGAGAAGTATTATTCGAAGCGTTAGTTATATAATATTATTGGATATATAATTATTTTAATAAGAAAATTGCAGTTGTGACACGTTAATTGTAACGTTTGTTGTTAGCACGATATAATTGCGTAAGTGATGTAATTAGTTGTCGATCGATGTACTTTACGTGTATGTAATTTAGCCTGTGTCGATTGAGATTACGCTGTTGCCGCTGACAATTTCATTATGACATTACAGCTCGTTGACTATTATTAGTGGTTTTTTCCGGATTCAAATTTAACGTTGTTCTTGTTTGTTTAAAACTAATTTTAATTTTATTTTGGTCTTAAATAATTCTTTGATATTTCCGTGTATTTGTCACTGCTAAACTGCAACTCTTTACGTCGCAGCGCGGCTAGAACGGTGTTCCTGTACGGTAGTCTTGTAGTGTTGGTAGTGCCCTATTAATTTATAAGTTACGCATTTGGTTTTTACATTGCAAGTTGATTCTACAGGTTCATACAGATATTTATGACTTATAGCTTAGTTAATACAAACAATGAATTAATAATATTAGAAAATGCATATGTGTGTGTATTTTAATTTATAGATAAATTATTTTTCAGGCGTATTAGTGGTCGCTTAGCGGCGCGAGTTGTGGCCGAAGCGAAGGGTGAACACGCAAAGAGAAAATTGGACTACGGCGGCGATGGGAAGAAGACTCCTAAAGCCACCGTCAACGGCAGCATTCTGAAGCACAAACGGACGGTAAGAATAGTAGTGTTTAAATTATATACATATAATATAATAGATTCATTATCACAGATTTATCTAATGATCCTAAGCAATAAACTTCATGATTATAAATGTACCGGCTTAACTCACGTACGTTTTTCGGGGTGGCCCGACTAATTTCGGACCTGTACGAGGTCC